>JAASGK010000782.1:0-16448 GCA_023334195.1 Globisporangium emineosum
AACACATACTCAGTTCTACATTTGCTCGCATCGGCACACCTGTCTAGGGTTTGCACCTCACGCGAACGGGGACCGTGAAGGAGCCACCGGACCCGCCCTACCACTGCGTCAAGACGAGCTTGAAGAACGTCGTCAAGGACAATATCGTCATCGAGAAGCTAACACATGCCGTGCTACGGGCCCACGGCATCATGATCCCCACGCTCCAGCTGCTCAAGCTGTACTTGCTTCACTGTTGCGAGGAGGGCGACGAACTGCCCACGCTCGACAGACAGTTCGTGACCTCAGCCATGAAGGTGCTCTATAAGCCACCCTCTCAGGGCAGGCCTCCAAAAGCCGAGACGCGGCGCATCAAGGAGACGCTCACGTCCTTCTACGAGCGGCACTACAAGGCGTACGTGTCGGAGGAGCTAAACTACCAGCACATGAACACCGTGCTCGACCACCTCTCGACCGAAGTCATCACCATGTACGAGAACAACATCAAGCAGAACTACGTTGAGTACGTCGAGCGGTTCGTCAACGCGTCGTGGCGCAAGAACATCTTCCGGAAGCTGAAGCTGGGCAGCTACATGCGTAGCCAGATAACGGAAGCTCGTTTCCTGAAGCGGTTCGAGAAACTGTTCGGAAGCGGAACAGAAACGATAGTCGCGGTAGGGATTGGGATCAAAGGCAGCACCACAGGTTCAAGGAACCCGCCAAGGACAAAGGCTTCAGGACGATGTTTCGGAAGACGGGCTACGGCGTGTACCTGGTCGATGAGTTCCGCACCAACTGGAGGTGCAGCGCGTGTGGACAGGGCGAGTGTAAGACGTTCCGGGTTTGCAAGAAACCTAGACCGTACAGGAGCGGCAGCATCTTGCGTCACGGGCTGGTTAGGTGTAAGACCTGTTCCAGGCTGTGGAACCGAGATACGAACGCCGCGTCGAGCGTATGGAAGGTGGCGAAGAGAGGGATCGGAGGAGAGGATCGCCCTGAGTACCTTCAAAGGGTCGGAGGCTCAATCAGTGGTCCTATGTCTATGTCGGTAGGGAACGAAGTTCCCGGGTGTCTTTCGACGCTTCCACGGAATCACGATTTGACGTAAAGCACGCCAAACAGAAATCAACTCGAAGGAAGAAGGAATCTATCAAAGCATGGCTTTTCTATTTATATAATGCTTTTTCCCGTTTTTCTGTCAGTTGCACCTTGTTTTCGAGGTTTTACCCCATCGAGCGTGGTTACTGCACCAGTCCAACGTATAATTACATCCGACAGAAAGTTGATTTGTATACTCGTAGGGTTTCCACAGCCTTTCAAACACCGCTTTGATTTGTATAGACGGTGCATACAATACCATTATTCAAATGTTATCCGGATAGGCGAAAACATGTGTGTATTTGTGTATAACCAGTCGGTCATTTCAGTCAGTTCCTTTCCCACTCTTTCTCTGTGATAGCCAGCAGTCATCCTTTTTCTCCGCAGTGTTATAACAGCAGCCATCATCTCAAAGCAGTCAGCTAGCATGGGAGGACGTGCGGCGCCGCTTGATGACGACGGCGCGCTGAACGAGCAGCGCATGAAGCAGCGCGAGCGCTACGCGCACGCACACGGAAAGCGGCTCGCGTGCTTCCGGCCGCGTCAGCGCTTCCGGTTCGTGCTTTCCCCCGCCGAGAGCGCGGCGGCTTTGGACGACAGCGTCGACCTCCAGTATGAGCATGTGCACCATGCAGACATGGCGGGAGGCGACCAGGATCATGATGGCGAGCAGCTACAGCAGGAGCACCGCGCGCGCGTGGCGACGATCAGCAAGCGCAAGATGAAGCTGCAGCTCAAGTTCGCGATGGAGCAGCTGCAGCTGCAGCAGCGCCAGGTCACGTGCGACTGCGAGTACCAGGTGTTCCGCTGTCAGCTCATGCACCCGGACGACTCGTGGGCCGTGCTGGAAGAGAATTACTTGTACCGCGTGAAGAAGTGGAGCGAGAAGTTTGATGGCCACGACTGGAAGCAGGACCGCATCTGCCAGAAGTGGAAGGAGAACCAGAAAAAATTCATGCTCGAGCTCGAGGAGCAGCAGAAGAGAAGAGACACCACGGCAGCGGCGCATTGCGTGACGAGCTGTGGCGATTTTGGAGCTATTGAGGAGACGAAAGACAGCAAGCACTGCAGTGACGAAGACCCAGACAAGATGTCGCCGTCGAAAGCGGGGAAAGCGGTGAAGCAAGTGTTCTCGAACTTTGCGAACGCGGCAGAGGTGCTGCTGCTCTCGCGTCAGTTTGACTCGCTCCTGCGCTCGGGGATTCCGCCGCATCTGCGAGGACGCGTGTGGTGGATGAGCTCCGGCGCAGCGGAGAAGCAGAGTGCCGCTACAGAATCGTACCCGGATCTGGTCAAGCGGCTGCACACACTGAGCAAATGCGCGTCCATGGAGATTGAGAAAGACCTGCCGCGCACTTTCCCAGTCGAGCAAGTAGCTGACTCGGAAGACCATTTGCGCCAAAGCAGCATGGGCGAGCTGCGTCGCGTGCTGCAGGCCTACAGCCTGAGAAACCCCAAGATTGGGTACTGCCAGAGCATGAACTTTCTCGCTGCAGTGCTGCTGCACCACATGGAGGAAGAGGAAGCGTTCTGGGTGCTCGTGTCGATCGTCGAAGAGCTCACGCCTCACTACCACACAAGAAGCATGGCGGGAAGTCGCGCCGACCAGCGCGTGTTTTCGGACTTGGTGCAGCAGAAGCTTCCTGCACTGTACCAGCACATGCGATCGCTCGGCGTCGATTTCGAGCCGTTCACGTTGAAATGGTTTCTGTGTCTGTTCCTGAACACGCTCCCGTTCGAGCCGGTCATGCGCATCTGGGATGTGTTCTTCTGTGAGGGAAGCCACGTGCTGCTCCGCGTTGGACTGGCGCTGCTGAAGCTGAACCAGCCGCGCATCATGGCCTGTGAGGATGCCTTCGAAGTGTACGAGATGTTCAAGGTCTCCCACGAAACCCTGCAGCAGATCACAGCGCCGTACCGCACGGGGCTTCTCAACCGCGACGAGTGTGTCTGTGACACGTTGATCCGACTGACCATGGACAAATCGTTCGTTGGACCGATCCCGTTCGACTCGCTCCACGAGCTGCGCCAGTACTACCGCAACGAAATCGAAGTCGAGGTTGCGGAGATTGAGGCGCGACGCGCTGCCACTCGAGCGAAACAAAACTTGGAGCGAACGTCCGCCGTGACTGCCGACACGGCAACAAACAGCAGCATCAGCAGCAGCGAAGGCGGTCGACGGTGCTCTTCGGTTCGAGCTTCGAGCGTGGGTGCGATCGCTGAGGATGATGACGAGGAAGACGTGGACAGCGAGGAGCTTCTCGAGTACGACTTTCTCGACGAGTTCGCCGAAGACCAGCAGGGCAATCTGGAGATCTCGCCGTCCAAGTACATCCACTTTCGCGATCTGTACGACAGCGAAGACGGGTCATCCGACTACTTCATCGACGTCAACTATGAGTGCTCGCTGCAGCAACGATGTCGCTAAAAGCTCACCGGGTCAGCCGCAACGTCAAATCTCAAAACACAAACTACGCACAGTGCATGTTGTTGCGTGTTGTCAATATCTATATCGTCAAGTACGAACTCAAACCCCCCATAATCTGCTTCTCAAGTGAGTACAAAATCTATTTTATTTGGCATGTTTCTTCTTTCCCCTTCCTCTTTATCTCTTTGTCTCTATCCCATGGACGCTGAGCGCATGGCACCGAAGAGAAAGTCCACAGACTCACTGTACACCTGCTCTTCACGTTCACTGTAGTGGTCGCCGTCCACTTTCATGATGAGCGCCGGGCCGGCGTACTGCTTCGCGAGCTCTTCGCTGTGGTGCGACGCCACGTACCGATCCTGCGTGCCCGTGATGAAGAGCGCTGGGATTGAGCACGCGCGCACAAAGTCGATGGGCTTGAGCTGGTCCAGGTTCACCTCGGCGCGCTTCTTCACGCTCTGCGTCACGACGCTGCACGCGAGCTTCATGACGGGCTTGGGGATGTTGAAGCCTTCTTCCTGCACTGACTCCATGAGCTCCCGGATGAGCGTGTCCATGGACGAGTACGCGCCGTCGAGCACCATGCCGCGGATGGGCTTCGCCATAATGTTCACGTTCGCGCTGCGCAAGTGCGACGGCAGATGCGACTCGATACTCTCGCGCAGCTTCTTGTCTGTGATCGCGAGCGCGCGCGATGCGACGTTCACGATCGCCGGGAACGTACCCATGCTGTGCGCGAAGATGCAGATTTCCTGTACGGACGCGTCGTCTTCGAGCCGCTGGAGCACAAAGTGCAGGTCCTTGGCCTCGTTCCAGCCCATGGTCACGAAAATGCCGTCCGAGTGGCCCGAGCCCGAGAAATCGAATGCGAGCACGGAGAAGCCGCGTTGCAGCGCGAGGTCGCGCACGCGCAACGCATCGACGCGCGAGCCCAGGTTCGAATGCAGATACACCAGACAGGGCGTGGCCATCGGCGCTTTGCTCTCACGGTTCGTGTACAATCGCCAGTGCGAGCAGAGCACCTTGAGCTCGCGGTCATTGAGCACGTGGAAGTCTTCGCGGCGCACAAACGGTCCGCCTGTGGAGGTGCCGCCATGACCACTCAGGTGGAGGTCTGCGCTGGACGCCGGGACACCAAACTCGCGCGGCCCGAGCGCGTCCATGAGGTACGTGGCGCGCGCGGGGCGGATCACCACCTGGATAACGTCGTTGTAGCTCTTCTTGACGAACTTCTTGAGCCCGATGTCGCCGGCGCCGCCCAGGCGCTTGAGCTCAGCTTCGATCTCGCCCTCTGCGAAGATCTCGATCTCGCCTGACACACCGTTGCCCATGACTCTAGAAGCAGGAGGTGGTGGTGATACTGTAGTGCAGGTCGCTATAGAGAGCGGACACGTACAGCTGTAGCTTGCTTGTCTGCGCGACGGTTGGTGCTGTCCTTGGAATGATCGGAGCTCTTGGTGCCACGTGCTCACAATGCTTTTGGAATTGTCGTGAACGAATTGGTTTCTGGTGCGCGACAACCAGCTGCACGCTTTCTTGGAGAAATGTAATATAAATCAGTACAATTATACCCATATTATTGTTATTCCAGTGCATGGCTCAATGTTCTATTACAAAACATTGAGTGAAAAGGCTTAACGTACTGATCAGGTGATTTGATTTTCGCATAATCAATGTTCACATCGTGAACCCGCAAAAAGCTGTCGGAGGTTACTCTGTAACCTCAACCAGCGTCAGGTTACCATTTTTCTGCGGCAACGTCACCCTTGCAATTTGCGCAAGCCAAATTAATTCCCCCGACTCGATCCAAAAGAAAAGAAACAAGCACAATGATGCTGCTCTCCATGGCTTCGCGCCGCGTCGCCATCACCTCTATGACCACTGCCACAATGGGCCGCCGCCTGCTGCACGCGAGCCGCCCGGCATCGCTGCTCTTCAAGTCGCCCGAGGACGTGCAGCAGGACGAGTCCCGCGTCGTCACGTCCGAGAACGGCGCCCTCGAAAGCCGGTAAGAGAACCGAACCATTTCTCTCTCGTTATGCTATGTATGCGGTTGTCTATAAAGGCAGGCTTATTCATTCACTCACGCTTATGGTGCTGTGTGGTTTTACTAATGCGTTTGCTAGCCGCTACTTGGTGCGCAGCGACGAGTGCGGCTTCTCGGTGCAGCACGAGATCTTGAAGAAGGGCAAGCCCGTGCAGCTCGAGTTCCGCAACCATGTGTACGCAGTGATGGTCACCAGCGGCCACGGTACACTTGTGCAGCTCGACGGCCACGGCAGCAAGGGCGGCGAGAACCAAGTGCACAAGGTGTCGGCTGGCTCGTTCTTTGCATTGAACGCGTCGGACCGCATCGAGCTGGAGGCCGAGTCCGACGAGCTCCACGCTGTCAGGTGCGAGAATGGGTACAATTGTTTCAGTATGCTGTGTATATGAATGCTAAAACTAATGCTGTGAAACGTATGGGCTATTAGTGTGATGAACCCGCCACTCGTGGGCTCGGAGCAGCGACTCGCGAACGGCGTGTTCCCAGTCGTGGACCAGGACGGCGTCGAGCGCGAAGCCTACGACCACACGATGAGCCGCCGGCTATTCGAAGCGCCCGAGTCGCTCAAGACCGGAAGCTCGCCAATGAAGAACGACCCGTTGTTCTAAGTTCCAAAGACTGGCTGCACAGGCTCGATCGGCGAGTATCTCCCCATACAGTGAGCTGTTTGTGGTGCCGTTGTTGCAGTTTTGCACCGGATTGCAAAGATATACTCGCGTTGATACCTACACAAGTCAATCAAGCAAGACCCAGCGTGCTGCTAACGTAACCATAGCCTCTTGTTTCATGCAGCCTTACACTTTTGGTACCTATTCAAGTCTTCGCTTTCTGATGCTGCGATTGGAGCTGCTGCTGTTGCTGCGCCTTCAGAGCTTCCTGGAACGGCCGGTTCTCTGCGTATTGGTGTAGGATGGAGCTCACGTCAGCGAGTCCTTTGGCTTTCGCCATGGCGATCGCGTTCTTTCCGGTGTGCTGCTTGACAGTGCCAGTCTCGCTGGTGAGTGCTGACCGTGTGGTTTCCTGACAGCGCATCAAAGATGGACATGTACGTACGTTGATGAGCAGCGGGTTCGCGCCAACGAGCAGCAGATCCTGGACCATATATTTTCGGTTCCACTCGAGCGCCAGGTGCAAAGGTGTTGTGCCATTGATCTGTTGGTTGCGGATCCATCATGACACTGGTCAGTTTAGTATCAGCAGCTTTTGTTGATACCAAAATACCAACTTGACTCCGCAGCTCACTGTTCGCGCATTCACGTCGATGTTGGCGGCAAAGAGGAGGGCCTTGAGGATCTTACTGTTGCCTTTGCTGATTGCGAGGTGGACGCTCGTTTGCTGCCAGATCTGCGCATCGTAGTAGCAACTCACAGTGCGTCAGCGACTCCAGCACACTCCAGGTATGTGTGCATTTAGTACCAAAACTCTTGGTGGATGCAAGACACGGTGAAAGAGATCTTGATACTAAACTCCATGCGGGATGTTCACTTGCTCCACGCCACTTGGGAACGCCAGCAGCTTCTGCACCGCGACGATATCCTGCGCGTACACGGCGTCCCAGAGTGGCACTCGCTCTCCATACTGCGGCGGCCAGTGCGTCATTGTTTTTTAAGGATGGCTTGACCTGACAATCGATGAAGCTCGCAAGAAAACGGTTGTGCGACCGTTCGTTGAGTTCCCCGAAGGGTTGTTCAGTCTTTGTGTGCACGGTGGCCCACTTCCAAGTCTTCCAAGAGGCGGCAAGACCCCACCACTTTGCGTCGGCTTTCTAGTTGAAAGACATTCGTTCGGGCAAGAGGGAACCCTCGCAAGCGCTTCGTCCTTCCACGCTCAAATCATGAACGGCTCGCCGTCGGACGCGAGCCTGGCGTCGTCCAAGAAGCCGTCGACCGCCAACTCGAGCGCCAGCAACAAGCGCTCGCGCACGATCATCGTCGCAAGAAACATCAGCGATGCGCCGTTTATGTCCTCAGTATCAGCAGCGGCAGAGCGATCAGCAGTCGCAACAAACTTGGGCTCAAGCGCAGGTCGACTTCCTGGTACCAACATTGGCTTTGATACCAAACTGCCGACGTACGCCGCGTTGGGGAGCTCCGACGACGTGGGGCTGTACCAGAAGTACCTCTTGGAGCAAACGAAAGGAGGCCATCGCAGCGCTTCCGAGTTGCGCAATGGCGGAAATGCCAGCCACCACTCGCCGCAGCTCCTGACGGCGTCCATGAAGCGCAAGACCATCAGTCAGCTCAACATTGGTGATAGTATCACGAGCGCTGCTGATACCACCAGTAGCAGTAGTGGGAGCCACCACCAGTCCACAGGCTCGTTGCCTCCAAGGTCAAATGATACTGCTGACACTCATGCTGATACCAGTAGTGCGTCGCGCGCGCTCATGCAGCTCGAGATGGAACAAGACGCCAAGAAGCGCCGGGACGCGCTTGTGCAGCGCCGCAAGTGGCTGCAGACGCTTCCGATCCACGAGCGCCTGGCGCACCAGCGGCAGCAGAACGCGCTCAAGCATTGGCAGCAGATCAACCGCGACTGGGAGCACTTCAAGACGCGTGCGTGCAAGAAGCTGGGCAAGACCGAGAAGGAACTCGTCATGACTCGCGCGGCCAAATACCGCGAGCAAGTGGAGATGTACGACGCGCTGCAGAAAGCGAGGCCGCTGAGCGAGAAAGTGGGCGGCGACTTTTGGCTCGTGAGTTTGCGCGGCGACGGCACGCGCTTCGTGCCCGTGGGCAACATCTTTAGCGGCTTATTTTGCCCCATTCGCGAGAGCACGCGACTCGGTCCGCGCGTCCGACGCCCACTGGATTATGTTGGTGCTAAGGATCTTTCGACTACGATTTACGAAGGTTATGAGGACGATCAAGAGAATGACGACAACAGCCACAACAATACCAGCAACCCCGTGTCGCTGCTGGAGAAGCGGTCGCTCGAGTTGCTTGCGAGGAAGAAGCGCCGCCTGAGGAAGCAGCTCCAGGTGCTACTTCCGCACGAAGTGGACGACAGCGCTAGCAGCAAACTGGTCGTGGACACGATGGACCTCTTTGAGTGGGCATCAAGGGGTGATGGCAAGAACAACAGCAGAGGAGGCACGCCTGATAGCAGCATGCTATCACTCCCGCTCGAAGAGAGCGCCATGGAGAGGGCTGCATTAATGAACCAGCATTTATTGAGTGCTCGTGATGAAAACAACCAGCAGCAGAGTAGTCCGAGTTTGCAGATCTCGGTCTTGAGTTTGGAGAACAATGACAATTTCTATGAGAAGGCTCAGCGATCTTCAAGTGACAATACTGAACCAGAACCCCTGCTCCTGAGCTTCTACGGCGACACGAGCCAGCTTTTACAGCGATCCATCATGCTGAACAACGACGGGAGCACTGTGCTCCACTACCAGTGGACCCACGAGGACTTTTCCCATCCGAGTATCACGCCGCATCTGGACGAGAAAGAACCACTCAACAACCGTCAGGAGGTGGCTCATTCTCTGAAGAAGAAGACGTTTGTGTCGCAGACCCAGGGCACCATCCTCCCGGGAGAGCAGGAGACGTTTGTGTTCAGCTTCGAGGCGCCGAAGCCCGGACTATTTCTAGAGAAATGGCTGCTGGACGTGGACCCACCAGCGAGGATCAGGTTTAGCTCAGTCGCAGCACCAAACAGCAACAAAATGGCCAATCCTGATGGTGATAATGGTCCACAGCAGAGTCCAAGATCTCCAACCTCCAAGGTCTCAGCTTACAAACCGGTCGAAGTCCACTTGAAGTGCACGGCAGTGGACAATTTCACTCCCACCTCACAGCATTTGGCTCAGAAACACGAAATTGAGAAGCAGAAAACCCTGTTCATGGTTGAGCAGCTGGTCGAAGACGTGCTGAAGCAGGTGGACTCGAAGCCGAAAGTGGACTTCCCAGAGCTCCGCAATGTTTCCGAAATGGACCAATTCTACAACCTGAACTGCGATGCGTTTGGCGACGTCTACTACAGCGACACGCTTGTGAGCAAATGCAGAGAGCTGTACGCGCAGGCGCGTCAGGTGCTTGCGTCTTATAATGGTGTTTCAGCGAGTGGTGCTGGCACTGAACCTGATGGTGCCTCAGGTGGCGAGAACAATAACGAAAGTGCAGAATCCCAGCGACCGACTAGTAGTGGCATCCTTCCGGATTTAGTGCAAGCCACGTCCTCTGCGGGTTGCAGTAGCAGGGTTTTAGATCGTACTGCTGGAGAAGGGACTGAAATCATGTCGTCATCACCATCACTAGTGGTGGTTGGAGAGGGAGATGATTGGGACTTGAGTCTCTCGACCTTGCGCGCGATCAGTCGCAAAGTGGATGCTTTGAATGCTGCCAAACGGAAAGAACTCGCCAAGGAGCTGCAGAAAATCGTCAAGATGGAAGAGGAAGAAGAAGAAGATGAAGAAGAGGATGATGATGAAGATGAGGACGACGACGACGACGACGAAGAAGAAGAAGAAGAAGAAGAAGGGGATGAAATCAATACTAGTCAAAAGGCAAAGCCAACGGAGAAGCAAACGGTTCAGGAGAAGAAAGCGGCACGCGCCGCTCGCCGAGCTCAGATTCTCCAAGAAAGACTCCAGAAGCGTCAGGAGCTGGAAGAAAATATCGCTTTGCTGCGTCCTCAGCTGCAGGACGCGTTCCGAGCCACGTACCTCGAAGCCTACGCTGCGCCGTATGATTCAGCAGCACTCAGTGAACGACTTGCGCAAAAGATCGCGCACTTGTGCAGTGAAGTGCCCGTGATCCGTGGCATCACACGCATGCTTCAGCAGCAGCAAAAGCAAAGTAATGGCGATGTGCGAGTGGAAACGGAGAAAGGCGTCGCGCAGGTCCTGACGCGAGCGATCGACGAAGCAATCGCATTCGACATGGAATACCAGCTTCAATACGAACACGAGCGCAAACGGCTGCAACAAGTGCTTTTGGGCGACAAGCTCACGTTTAACCAAGCGCTACCGAAGAGTGGTGAATATCCACCAGCATGGCTCACAAAAGGCGTGCTCTTACTTCACGTCGACTTGGATCTCGCACATTGGTTCACACTTGTGAAGGACAGTGCTCCGTCATCACCAAGCGCTTTGGCGGAAACTGGCGGAGCTTCAGATCCTCCCATCGCGGTTCAAGCAAGTGAACCCCAAGAGCTCAGATGGCAATTCTCGCCCGAGTTCCTCGATCGAGACGACTTTGTACCTGAGAAAGTGGCGAAAGCAGCGCAGGCGATTAAGATTCTGATGCAGTTGATTCAAGAAGCGGGTTGTGGTGGTGGGGGTAGCCGTAGCAAGAGTATCCGAGTGAAAGCGATCGTGCTGGTGAGCGACTTGAGCTCGCCGCCAGTGACAAAGCCAGTGAAGAAGCTACTGATGCTGGCAGTGAAACAGAAAGAGCGAACCGAACGCGTTCTTCTCGACGGAATCGCGCATCAGCTGTCATTTCAACCGATTTCTCAGGTTCTTGAGCGCGCGATGAGCAAAGGCGTCACGTCCAACAATGGTGGTAGCAGCATCGACTTTTGTGCGTCAGTCGGCGAGCTCACTGAGAAATTGTGTTTGCTATCGACAGCCGCTGGTGAAATGGTGTCGACATTATCTACAATCTCAGAGCCAACTGACGGTGGCGGAGCAGAGTCTGTGAACTCCTTTAGTGTGAAAGTCGCTAGCCCTCCAAAGTTGTTCCTAATGGAACATCTTAAGGCGTTGGCGGGCGGAGGCAGCAAGATTTCCAGCAACAGCGGCGTCATAGAGAAACCGGCGACACCAGCGAGCAATGTCCCACAAACTCAACCAGCTCCAGCAGCTGCTGTTACAGTCGCACCCCCAGATCCGAAATCCGCAGCTGCTAGGAAGAAAAGCGTCGCAGTCACTGCTCCACAGACAAAGGTGACACCAGCAGCAGTTGTTGCCCCACTCCCTGCGATTCCAGCGACTCCTCCACTCTCTGAGCAAGCGGCAACCACTCGCGCTGAAGACAAACCAGCGGCTTCTGCTGAGGCGTCTCTCCTACCCGACTCCACTGCTGCTGAGCGTTTACAGGCGGAGACGTTAGGAACTCAGCTTGCGGACCTCTGTGATGCGTTTGTGGTGGACACTTTTCTCCCACCTCCATACGAGAGTGTCTTCATCCCAAGTAGCTATGGCTCTGGTGATGAAGAACAACCAGAGAAGAAGCACCAACCAGTGGTGATGCTCGGACCAAGCTTGCTGAAGAAGGTGGAGCAGTGGGCTCAGACCCTACAGCCTCCTTTGTCCCTCTCAGCGGAGAAGACACCATGGACTACAACAGCGATCGTCGGTGGGAAGAACTTGGCTGCGAAGCTGCGGCTGATTGACAATTTGCTGGAAGTGGCTGACAGGATCTACTTTGTGGGTGATGTCGCCCTGAGTTTGTACCGCGTGCTGTTCACAAAGCACGACGACAAGCGCAAGAAATGGCGCAAGGTGCCACCACAATCGCCTCTTAGCCTCTGGAGCATTCTCGTGCCTGCGGTGGAAAAGTTCAAGCAAAAGGCGAGACGCAAGTGTGTGAAGTTGCTGCTTCCCGTAGACTGGATTGTGGGCGAGACAGGTGTAGAGGAGCAAGACACGACGATCAGTGCAGACGATGACGATGAGGACGATGATGACGAAGAAGAGGAGGAAGATCTGGAAGACCAAGGCGAAGCCAGCAACAAGAAGGCCAGAAAGAGACAACTCAAGGCCAAGAAACCAAAGAAACCGATTCTGGAGCCGGACGAAATCGATTCGTGGCGCAGCAAACCCAGGCAGTGGCAGTACGATGGCGAGAAGGCGCACGTGGGCATTGATTCAAATGGTCTTCTGCTCTCAAATAGCAATGATCCAAATACTGCGACGGCGTCTTGGATCTCGGTCTTTGAAGTCGATGTTGAGATGTTCTCAAAGTTTAAGGTTCTCAAGGGCAAACCAAGTATCCTCATTTCGAAGTCCACCACCACAAGTGAAGATGACGAGGATGGTGAAAATGACGATTCCGATCCGAGTGATAATGCCTCCAGCAGTGGCAAGACTGCTGGCTCGAATACTATGCATGAAAACGACATCAAGGAGACGATGGACGCCAGCGAGCTGGACAATCCGACGAATTTCGAGTTTGAGTGGACACTTCGCGCGTTTGATGTTGGTCCGGTGTCCATGAAAATTCTCCTGAGCCATCTGCAGCAAACGGGTCAAGCGAGCGAAAACCACCAACTGATCGTGCATGGGCTGTTTGGCGTGGTCGAGTGTCGGGACTTTGATCGCGCCACGAGGGAGTTTGTGTCGTTCTTGGAAGGAGAATGGGCTTCTCCTTTGAACTCACAGACGCAAACCTACGACGAACCATTAGCACTACCAGATTCGTTTCAGAGTCTGCAGCAGCAACCAGAGCAGAGAGAACGAAAGTTTCTTCTCTCGGGTGAGTCGACGCTCGAGTGGGTCCAGCAGCTCAAGCGTACGAAGACGAAAGACACCCAGGACCCACTTCAGCACCCGACGCTCGTGATGAACCAGGACCGCAAGATGGCGCACATTCTGCGAGACGTGCTGTCTGCGAAGCCCAACACGATGCTCTTGAGACTCAATCCCCCGCCTCTTCCCCACGGAGCAGCTCAAGTAGAAGGAATTGCGGAAGAACCCAGCACTGACGAAAAAGAGCGCAAGTGACTGTAAAAAAATCGATTTTCTCATTTAAATGACACGCACCCCAGCTTGTTTGATCTATCTACTGAACTATTGAAGCCAAACGATTGCTTGCTAATTGTGCCTTGGAAGTCCATATCATCGTATTCAGGAAGTGCATGAGGTAGTCCTTTTGGTCTTCCTCAGAGAGCTACAGCAGTTGAGGGCGACGCTGGGGAGGACATCGGCGAAGAAGAACGGGACTCGGAGTGTAAGCTCTGTGGCGAGAGTGGAGGCGGATACTGCGCCAGCAGGCGGCGGTTGCTCTCGATCACATCGGATGCCACGGGCCTCACCACCGCTCCTCCCGACTGCGCTGCACGAGGCATTGCGACTGCTACTAGCGTCTCCATCGGATCCACTTCCTCGCTAGTGCTGTTGCTGCTGCTGTTGGAGATGTTGGTTCCCTTTGAGATCTGCAATTCACAGAAGTCATGCATTTAGTTCACTTTGCGACAATGTGCACCTCACATTGTCCACACACATGTCCACTTTCGCGAGACGCACCCGCGAGTAGATGTACGCGTCCAGCGGCCGCAGGATGAACCCGACGTTGGCGTAGATGAAGAGCGACGCGCTCTCGCTCAGCAGCGCATTGACCCATTCGAAGCGCCAGGAGCCCGGCGGCGTGATCACCAGTAGCTACAGTTAGATCAACAAGGTTAGAGTTAGAGTATTAAGATGATACAGCAAACAGCACTGACTTACGTTCAGGATCAGCAAGCAGGTGGGGATCAGCAAGTAGAGCAGAAACACCACACGGAAGCGTCTATAGATGGTGGACACATTCACACACACACGTTGTTGGTTAGCACCACCACACAGCATAACGATGGCCTGGTTCGAATCGGTACAACTTGAATAATCGCAAACGCACTGGAACTGGTTGAGCTTCATGTAGGTGAGCGGTGTGACAAAGTGATTCCAGCGCGCCTCGGTGAGCGCCAGACGCAGCTGGCTGATCGTGAAGTTGAGCGCGACGATCACGCCCAGCATCACCACGGACTTGATCACGTATTCGGTGAGCAGGTACGCCTTGCAGATCTCGTCGTTGGCGTCCGGGTCGCAGAGCGCCTTCACGAGCGCGATCACAAAGTAGACGCTGAAGAGCACAAAGATGAGCCGGTACTCGCGTCGCGAGAGGGCGTCGCGTGTCAAAGACCAGCCAAGCGACGCGAAGAGCAGCACGCAGAGCAGCACGGCGCTGCTGGCGCTCGCGAAGACGTCGCGCAGCGTGTCGAGGAACGCGCTCTGGGTGCCCGTGAGGCTCAGCTCGCGGTAGAACCAGAGCTAGAGAGAGGAAATGATGTTGGAGAGGCATCAAAGAAGGTCAGTCGGATCCATTGTAGCTCTATGGATTATAAGAAACTATGGTAGACAGACATGACGCACTGTGAGTGTGGCTTCGATGATCTTGGCGTGCAGCGCGACCTGGAACGCGTAGCTGATCTTCTGCAAGTATGGTGATAGGGAAGTACAAATGAGTTATACTAAAAAACACATTAGAGAAAGACTTGTATGGACAACGTACTGGTACGTTCTGCTTGCGCAGGAAACACTCGAGCACCCAGAGCAACGAGAAGAGCGTGTACGCGAAGATCACAACTGCGACAACCCACCACCACCACCATAATCCATAACCCAAGTCAGTGCTTCTAAGAACAAGTGGTGTGTTACTCGCCATAATCTACCTTTGTAGAGCGGGAGGAGCCCGAGTTGGTCCACGCCCAGGTGCTCCGACAGGCGGCTGTCGTATCCCAAGTTCACCATTCTCGCAAACCCCTTCTCAGCAACAAATCCACAAGTCAGGTACTGAGAGTACGTTCACACAAAGCCAACCACCATCACATGGGATATCCCATCCATCTTTCTACTAGGGAGACTCACCTTGACCTGGACGCTCGCGTCGCCGCAGACCTGCATCTGAAGGGTGTAGAGACTCGCCTTCTGCACCACAAACGACACGCGTCGCCTCGTCTTCTTCTTGGTCTGCTTTGCAAGATCGCCCATGACTGCGAAGCGCATGCAGGACGGGTAGTGGCACAGGATCGCGGGGCTGCGCAGCGGGATCTCGCGCAGCTGCAGCACCGAGTAGACGCGCCACTGGTCGTTGTTGTAGAGGGTGAACACGAGCGGCACGTGCTGACTCTCACCTGTCACGTGCGAGAGCTCCTGCACATCGATGTCGACGCGCCCGCCGGCCTCCATGCCAAACTGCGCGATGATCGTGCGTGTGTTCCAGCGCGTGAACTGACTGCCTGCGCCTCCGAATGCCACACCCTTCATCGCCTGCGACGCGTTCACGAACGCCGCGTCGTCCGAGTTCTCATAGGTGAAGTGGTGCTGAAAGTGCGTCTCAAGCGCATGTACACTAGTGCCAGAGAGCAACAACACATACACTAGCAGTGCCATACGAAGCGTCATGAGGTGGCGCATGTTGGTGCTGACGTTGAGCGGGTGGATGTCTATGGCTCACAGATTGCATGCGCCCTTTGGAGTTCCTCGATGTTGAGCTTCCTCGATTAAATCCGCACCATTTGGGTGAAGTCGTGCCTAATTTATAGTTGAAGTTGGGTATACAATTAGACGGATGCATATTTCAGTATATAGCAGTTTCTGAAAATACGAAATGTTTATTTTTTAAAATGTATATCAAAATAAACATATCTACAGTCCGCGACAATGGTCCGCGAACAAGGTCAATTTTTCGCCAATCGGAATCTATTCTTCGTCTTTTTTGACGTGATAAAGACAGAATTGTAGCCAATAAAGAGATTAATACGTTACCGAAGAAACGAAGAAAAAACTCCCTCTACACCCATCGCAAAAGAAAAATCTCATTTTTGGGAGGGCGACACAAATCGTGAACATAGATTCCGATGTGCGGAAACATTGTGTAAGCTTGCTCTCCGCTGCCTGATTTCGGTCGCAAACGCATCTAAAACAGTAATTAAGCATAGTTAAACATGTAAATGTAGTCAGCGTGCCAGGAAAGGCGTGGTGGTGGCTGTAAGTTGGGTCTGTAAAAATATTAGACTATGTATGGGTGAGGGTCTCTTGGAGCGCTCACAACAGCGCGAGGGATAATTTGAGCAATCTAATGAGTCATAGGAACTCTAAAATCATGTATCTGACTGCAAGTCGACATATTAGTGGGTTGCGTGAGCCAGATTTGTTTTGAAAGGATGGCCTCCAAGCTGGCCCAGGTTCCT
>JAASGK010000783.1:0-16441 GCA_023334195.1 Globisporangium emineosum
CATCCACCCAGGTGTGCACCGCGCGCTCCGCACTGACGGCAAGGTCGACCTCATCGTCGAGCTCGCGCAGACCACCGAGTCCACCCTTGAGAGCATCAAGGAGAGCGCATTCTCCTCGCGTGAAGCCAAGCTGCTTGCCGTCACGGACAAGCTTCAGACGCAGAACAAGATCGCCTCGGCTGAGATCACCAAGCTCCTGAGCCAGGAAAGCGAGGGTCTCCACGGCGGCTTCAAGAACTTCTGGATTTCGAACGTCGTGTACGTGTCGGGTGCTTCTTTCGAATTGGTCGAGAAGCTCGCGGGCCTCGCTTCGGTCGGCAACATTCGTGAGCAGAAAACGATCAAGCTTGATGAGCCAAAGGTTGTCAAGGAGCTCGTCGGCCAGGAGTGGGGTGTCAAGAAGATCAGTGCGCCAAAGGTCTGGGCGGATGGCAACATCGGTCAGGGCGTGATCGTGTCGAGCCTTGACACCGGTGTGCGTGTCACCCACGAAGCCGTCAAGCGCAACTTCCGTGGCGCGTACGGCTGGTACGACCCTCAGAACAAGTCAGCTGAGCCAAACGACCCAGCCGGTCACGGTACCCACACGATGGGAACGATTGCTGGTGCCAAGGGCGTTGGCGTCGCTCCGGGTGCCACCTGGATGACCTGCAAGATGTCTCTCGATGAGAATGGCTACATCTATGAATCCAACATTGTCGACTGCGCGCAGTGGATCCTGTGTCCAACGGACACCCAGGGCAACAATCCAGACTGCACCAAGGCGCCACACGTCGTGAACAACAGCTGGGGTGGCCCAGGCGGTGACCTCTGGTTCAAGTCTGCGGTCGACGCGTGGGTCAAGGCGGGTATCATCCCTGTCTTCTCTGCTGGCAACAGCGGTGACGAAGGCTGCACTACTGCTGGTTCGCCAGGTGACTACCCGAACGTGATTGGCGTCGGCGCCACTGACATTGACGATGCGTTGGCTTACTTCAGCAGCAAGGGTCCAACTGTCGCTGGTCGCCGCAAGCCAGATATTTCGGCTCCTGGTGACTACATCCGCTCCTCGGTTCCTTCGGGTGATGCCGACTACGATATCTACTCGGGTACCTCGATGGCGGCTCCTCACGTCACCGGCGCCATTGCTTTGCTCCTGAGCGCGCAGCCTGATCTTGCGATTGATGAAGTTAAGATCGCTTTGTACACCACGACCGACCAGGTTGGACTTCCGGCGTCCAACTACACCTGCGGCGGTACCTCGGACAAGGTGTGGCCAAACAACCAGTTCGGCCATGGTCGCTTGAACGTGCTCAACGCGTACGAAGGATTCCGCCCAGCCCCAAGCCGCGCCTAATCTGGATAACCACCAGCCACGAACGTTGCTTGGGCACATTTTTGAAGACTTCTGTAGTTTTGCTGTCTCCAGCCTGGAGCATTCGCTCAATATCAACCCAGCATAGCTATATCAGCTATATTCTAATAAATCCAAACACATCCCATTAACAGTCAATGTACTTCACACCTGTTTGCACGCACATGCTCATATATCATTGCAGTAGTTCCATGACATCTGTGCAAACCTGTTTGCCTCGATGTATATTCTGTCGGACGCGGCATCGTTTAAAAGGGCATCGGCGTTTGACGACCTGTGCTGGCTGGTGGTCAACTTCCAACTACAGCACGTAGCGTTGCTTTGATGTTCATCGCCAAGCCATCCATCAACTGTCGGGTTCTAATGATGCGGGGATAATCTGCTCAAGAATAGTCATAAACGGGTTATTGGCTTCACGCGATGTGAGTAAATCATACCGATACGGACACTCGAGTTGTCAGCATATATGCATGGACCGCGCCAGCTGAGTCTGGAAAGGCTGCTTGTGGGTATCGTGCTTGTTCTTTCTTACTTTCTTTCTGTTTCTATTGCGATTTTTAAAACAGCCATAACAGGCTATCAGCATACTTTCCTGCACAGAGCCAGCAAATGTGACCTACCTCGCCGATCGAGTTCCGTTCGCTGCGCACGAATGAAACATCAACACCAGCACATGTAGTGACAATCAAACACAGTGTGGGGTAAAAATACCTGCGAAGCAGCACCGGTGGCTGCGTCGAGGGAGTGCACACCGCTTTCTCTCTCATCTTCCTTAGAAATCGCCCAGGATGTCTGCTTCCAAATCGTCCAGCATCTACAACCAAGGACACACAAGATAAGCCCACCAGCCGCACAACATACCACATAGCACATCCATTCTGACGAGCGACACATACATCGTCGTCTCCGTCATCGTCGTCTTCACTTGGCGATTGAGCTCCAGACGACGCTGAAGCAGCAGCTGAAGCCTTGGCTTTTTTCAGACGCCGAGCAGAAAGCATGTCTTTCACGTTGTCTGACCCCAGTTTGCGCTTGGATTCGACTGCGTTTTCCCGCTCTTCTGCTTCTATCAGTCGGAGGAAAGCATCGTCCACATCCTGCATTTATTTACATTACAAACAAACAAAAACATGTAAGATTAACAATTCGACTCATCAAGCGGCATTGATCGCTCGTTGTTTACCTTGACCGGAGGGGGTTGCGGCGCAGCTGGCTTGCTATCAACAACCGGCTTGGACGACTCCAGCGGCTTCTGTTCTCGCTTCGCTGCGCCAATCTGCGTGATTTTGGACAAGAAATCAAAAGTACCGCCGCTTGCAACAACGCCTTTGTTCTCCGGGATGCGAACTCCTCCAACTCGTGCCCCGCCGATGACTCGTCGCACGGGCACTCTTCGCTGTCGCAAGCTCGAAGAAGACTTCTGAAGAAAGGTCGAACCAGTGCCGGTTGCCTTGTCTCCTTTTTTTGTTTCTTCTTCTTCCCCACCAGACACACTCGCTGCAAAGCTGACAATCTTCTTCGTAGCAGAAGACGGAATTGCACTCTCACCAGGATTCTCACCAGCGCCATCTGTCTTTGGAACTGTTGCGGTTTGGTCTGCGTTTTCACTAGGCTGACCCCCTTGTTCTGAAACAAGTGACTCGACAGGTACAGCTTCTGCAGTAGGAACAGGGACCACCACCGGAGCCGCTGCAACCACTGGAAGAACCTCAGGTACGATTTCAGCCTTCTCAGCCTCTCGAGCGAGCTTTTCCTGTTTCGCCTTCCACTCGTCTGCTAAGAAGTCCTTCTCGGGAGCACGTGCCCAGGTTCGAGCACACTTGAATATCCATTCGGGAGTGACGACAAACACATTCGGTGTCGCCTTCGCCTGCACGTGCTTCTGGGTACCCAGGCGTCCAGGATGGATCACCAAGTGAGTGATTGGGAAGTCGTTCATCACCATGCTGGGGCACGCACCAAGATCCACCGCTAGTCTCCACAGATAGTGAGACTCGGGTCCACGTTGGCCGCTGATCGGGAACACGCCACTAAACACGATGTTGCAGCCCGTCAGCACCGAGCGTTTTTGCTACAGTACACACAGTTAGAATAATACCATAACAAGTGCAGTGCAACTAATTCGAGCCATTTACACGCACCTTTCCCAGGATTTCCTTCACGTCACGTCCATTTCCCGACATTTGCTCTTCGACCGTAACTCCTTGATGGTCATCGTAGAACGCTGAGTGAACTTGCTGCATGCGTGTAAGCGCAGTATACGCATCAAACGTTTTAAAAAAAACTTAGAACCACTCCAAAGACACACATCTGTGTGCTGAACTGAAAGGGACATGATAAATTTTACTCACCTTGAGCACATTTCGAGCGTGGCTGAGATGGTTGTCGTCGTCTGCACCAGCTCCTTGATCGTCGCCTCCACCGACTCCTTTGCCCGCGGCGTTGTTGATTTCCGCCGTGCACTTGAAATAGTGGTATGGCTCGATCAGGAACACGTTTCCTTCATTTTCCTGAATGAACAAAGACCATCGACACAGTAACATAACCATTTTAGAGAATACATACATCAGACACTAGGTATCCATAGCTGCGCACCCTGTATGGGCTTTGGTTACATACCTTCCAGACATCAATGCGATCGTCCAGCACCAAAATCATCGAGTCGTCACTGGATGGGAACAGCAGCTTGAGCGACTTGTGTATCATGTCCGGGGTATCCGTTCGCGCCACGATGCGGTGCTGGAAGAACGTGCCTTTCGGATCAATGATGCTCGCGATTTGCTCTGCATACAGTCGAGTACCGTGCGTATAGATGAACAGATCGTAGAGTGCGGAGAGTTCTCGCAAAAAGGTATTCAAGCCGGGGCGGAGCTTCACGACGTGCTGCTGCCCGTTCATTCCAGGGATATAGAAGGAGAACGTGTCATCTGCACACAAATGTTGAACGAGAGAGAAAGAGGCAGTGGATTTGTTAGATACTAATCACCAAGCTGATACGAGAGAAACGTTACCAGCGAGTCGTCTGCTCATTTTGTACCTGTTTTCGGGATCTCGCCGACGACGTCAGTGACCCGCACCGCGTGCAGCAGCGTGTGATCCAGATCCAGCACAAGCGACAGCTTCTTCGCGCCGAGTTGGCGCTTGATATTGTCCGAGTCAAATTTCTCTACAAACAATAGTCAAACAAACATGAGAAGTTCAACAACTTGCAGGTAACCCACATTGTAACAGGATTGGCATCACGTACTCGCTTCTTCGATGTTGAGACGCAGCACTTGACCGTGCGAGACCACGTTGACCGACCGCCGCTCGCCGTCGATGTCTTCTTCGTTCTCGTCCACGACTTCCAGACACATCATGCACGTGCGCCCGCTCTTCAACGGGTGAATGCAGTACTCCACAAACGCGACGACCACGTTGCCATTCTCGTCAGCCTGTTTCCCGCCATCTGTATCTTTATCACCCGCAGTCGCACTCACTTCTTCTTCTTCTCCGTCAGCACCGCTGCTGCTAGCTGCAGCATCTGCAGCAGCGTCTCGCTTCACACTGTCCAGCGCTTGAATGTACAGCTTGCCTCTGCACGGCGCGAGCAGTTGGTGCAGGTTGCCACGCTCGATGAGCCCCGCGGAGCCCACCACTTGACCCGCGTCCACCTCGGCGCCGTCCGCGACGCTCCACGAGACTGTCGCGTTCTCCAGCAGCAGCGCGGCGACGCAGACCACGTCCTTGCGGCGCAGGTGATCCCCCATTACGGCTTTGGTTTCCGCGTTATATCGAGTTTGGTGATGTTGGTTGAACAGCGGCAATTTTTTTGGAGTCTTGGAGTGCGGGGGAAGCAAGGCAAGTGAAACAAAATACATTTTTACTCACCCCTTATATTTCAAAATTTTCGATGCATGAGGTTGCAATATTAGGGGTGAGTAAATAAATACTGTTTTCATGGGAGCTGATGTCCCAGTAAGCTTCTAATAGAAGATCGCTCTTGTATTGAGGTAAATTGCAGTACTTCAGCTGTGACCGTTTGGCGCTTCGGGCATTTGGTTGGTTGGTTGGAGAGTTTAAAGCGAGCGCCACTTTTGGGTGGGTGGTTAAAGCGGAAACGCGTCCAGCAGGAAGGTGGAGAAGCAAGCGAGCAGCAACAGGAGACCAGGAGGCAGGAGATAGATACCATGGCGACCAGCAGCGAGTTCAAGCGCCTGGTGCTCAAGCAGTTCCCGCCAACGACGGAGATCGAGACCGTCGAGAACGCGTACTGGAAGAAGTTCCAGACCCCGCAGGAGCTGCAGCAGCTCGGCCCGATCACGCACATTGACGTCTCGCCCGTCGCGCCGCACAACATCGCGATCACCACGTCCACGCGCATCCACCTCTACAGCACAGCTACGAACGAGATCACCAAGACCTTCAGCCGCTTTCGTGACGTCGTGTACTCGGGCACGTTCCGCTCAGATGGCCGATTGATCGTCGCTGGTGGCGAAGCGCCGCAGGTGCAGGTGCTTGACATTGGCACGCGCGCGATCCTGCGTACGTTCAAAGGCCACACCGCCGCTGTGCGCAGCACGCGCTTCTCGAGCGATAACGTGCACGTGCTCTCGTGCTCGGACGACAAGACCGCGCGTTACTGGGATCTGCCAACGGGCAAGCCTGTGGCGCTCCTCGGCGAACACAAGGATTACGTGCGCACGTCAGCGGCGAGTCCTTCGTCGCAGAATATCTGGGCCACTGGTTCGTACGACCACACGGTGAAGCTCTGGGATCTGCGTACCTCGGACCAGACTGTGGCGGCGAGCACGATGTCGTTGAACCACGGCGCGCCAGTCGAAGCCACGTTGATCATGCCCGGCGGCGGATTGCTCATGTCTGCTGGTGGCAATGTCATCAAGGTGTGGGACATCTTGAGCGGCGGCCGGCTGCTCCACTCGTTCTCGAGCCACCAGAAGACGATCACAAGCATCGGACTCGACGGCACGGGCACCCGTCTCCTCACGGGCTCGCTCGACGGCCACTTGAAGATCTACGACCTGAAGACGTACGAAGTGACTCATGGTTTCAAGTACAAGAGCGCGCTGCTCGCGTTCGGCATGTCCCCGACCAACTCACACCTGCTCACGGGCTCTGCGGACGGCATGCTCTCTGTGCGTCGTCGCAACGTCAAAAAGGCGGAGCTCCAGGACATGCAGAGCCGCCAGGCGATCATCCGAGGAGGCACCTACAAGTATTTTATCCGCGGCAAGAATGCCAAGCCTGCGCCGAACGACTTTACGGTCGCCTCCACTCGACACAAGCGTATCGCGCCGTACGACCGCGCGCTGCGTAAATTCGACTACAAGAAGGCGCTGAACGAAGCGCTGGACACGCGCTCGCCGATCATTGTCGCCAGTATGCTCGAGGAGCTGCGTCTCCGCGTGGGACTCGAGCGTGCGCTCTCGGGTCGCGACGAGGACTCGCTCGAGCCGCTGCTCGCGTTCTTGATCAAGTACGTCACGGACCCAAAGTACTCATCGCTGCTGATCCACGTGTGCACGCTCGTATGCGACATCTACGCGCCGAAGCTGAGCCAGTCGATGCTGATCGACCAGTTGTTTGTCAAGCTGCACGAGAAGGTGACGGAAGAGCTCCGCATGCAGAAGCAGATCCTGGGCGTCGTCGGCATGATGGACACGGTCATGGCCGCGCAGTCGAACGGCACGATCGGCGACAACTCGGACAATAATCACACCAACGAGTAAAGCACAACTCAACCTGCTGAAGGCGGCAGATAGATTAGAGAGGCGTGTGCGCATGGGGAGAGAATGGGAAGAGAGAGAGAGAGAGAGTAAGTTAAAAGTCGCCACGTGTGTGTGTCGTCATTGATCTTGGATCTTGGTTCCTGGTTCCTCTTCTTCTTGCTCTGATCTGTCTTCGATCAGCAGTGCACCGTCTTGTTCATATGTTAATTAGAAAATATCGCAACGATTTTTTGTTTGTTTTTGCATTTCTCTACGTGTTGAAAGAGGGATTTTGATAGAGCAACACATGCACAAATGAACACTTCCAAACAAGGCAAAGAGGGGGAACGAAAGAGAGAGGAAGAGAGAGATGCACGGGAAGCTAGCTGTATAAACACACCACACTCACTCAGTCTCGTCACTATCGGCGTCAACATTCTTTCCTTCCCCGTTCGCTACGCTTAAATCAATCTATCTAGAGAGCGTGTCGATGACCTTCAGC
Organism: Globisporangium emineosum; assembly: GCA_023334195.1. Taxonomy (NCBI): domain Eukaryota; phylum Oomycota; class Peronosporomycetes; order Pythiales; family Pythiaceae; genus Globisporangium; species Globisporangium emineosum. The sequence continues at coordinate 7,565 of JAASGK010000783.1, forward strand.
ACGTCCTCGAACTCGATCTTCTCCTGGATCTTCTTTGGTCGCACCTGGTTGTCTTCGTTCGGCGTGACCTTGACCAAGTCACCCTCGAGCGCGGTCCACTTCTCGGCCGCAATCACCTCCGCGACTTCCTTGTCCGAGATGTGGAGCGCCGACTTGAGCACCGCGGTGGAGATCACGCTGTGGCTCTTGCGGAGCGCGTCAAGGATGAACGCGCGCACGGCGTCTGAGAATCCCGTCACGGCGTTGGCGAACGTCAGGTCGAGCTTCCAGAACTCAGCAAACAGGCACGACTGCAGGAGGAAACCGGCTTCCAGCGCGAGCTTCACGTTCGCGTCCTATGATATGATTTCACAAGGGAGGCAGAGCTGTCAATATCCACTGGTAGAGCAAACTACCCCCTTTGATCTCTTAAATACAAAACGTACCTCATGAACGCTTTCTGGCACAATGCTCGAGGCGCCAGTGAAGAACGGCGATGGCGTGGCCGTGATGCCCTTGACGAGCACCTTGGCGACCTTGTCGGCGTCCAAGTGCGCTGGGAACACGAGGTAGAGCTTCAAGAGCGCCAGGTTGGCGTCAATGTCCACAGTCGAGTTCGCGATCTGCTCGGCGAGGTACGCCTCGAGCACCTTGATGGCGGCGTCGTCGTAGAAGCTGTTGCTCTCGGAGAACGCGAGCAGCTGCTTCTGCGCAGCGGAGGCGCTCTGCGCGTCGACAATCGTGTAGCTCACGAGCGAGGGGGTCTTGTACGCAGCCATGGTTGCTAGGGAGAGATGCGGGGGGAGAGAAGAAGAGGGGTCTGCTTGCTTTGCTTTGGTGCTGGTTGCTGCTGCGGGCTGATGCGCGTTTGGGCGTGCGATGTCCACGCAAAATGACGGCGCTCTATTGAGGCCAAAGGATTTCGAATTCAATCCGGTACCGATTTATATCGATTTGGCTTAGCGTTAGCCTTGATAAATTGTTACCCTTTTTAAAGCGATCATAATTGAAATCAACAAATGAGTAATTAATTAGTTATTGAAGGAAAATATATTTATAGAGTTCTAGTACATAGTAAATGAAGCCCAAATGCACAAAATGGTGATCTAATTGGAAAGTGTATTATAATATAGAGAGTGTACCCATCATAAGATCCGTCAACTTTTCAAGCTAAAAATGGAACAACAACAGCAAAATTGGTTGCCTCTCACTCGCTCAACTTATTCGTCAATCAGCTAGCTGCACAACCAAGCAACAGCGACCACCACGAAGCCACATTGACACAAAATGGAGTGCTCTGCGCATGAACAGCACCTGCACATCCACCAGCAGCCGCGGCTCAAGCCCACGACAACAGACACCGTCAAGCGCAAGCACAACCAGACGATCCAACAACCACAAGACGCTGCTGCTGCTGCTCTAACATCGCGATCCAATCAGGAGGAGGCACGTGCGACGCGACGAGTCGCCGCTCCCGAAAAGGCGCAAACACAATGTGCGGCGGAGGAGGACCCGGTGGCAAATCCCGCGACCAGGCGGCTGCCGCAGAAACCAGCGGCGCCTGCGGTGGTGGTGCTGCGGCGCTGCGAGGACCTGCACATCCGCACGAGCGGCTTCCAGAAGATTGAGGAGGATTCGCAGCGCCGACCTGCAGACCTGCGCCGCCAGCACAAGCTGCAGCAGCAACAGCAGAGAGTATGACGTGAAAAAATGAACATGAATCAATTCATGAGGCAGAATCGAAAAGGTGACAGATTGATTGCGTGGTGTTATTTCGAAGTGCTTTTTGCGTTGAAACTCAATCCCTCGCGCCCCTCGTTTCAGCAAATACACTTGATTTTTGTAGGAAAGACTTGGTCCCGCATGTCCCGAACGTGACCCTGCAAAAGTGGATTCCTTGGAAAGAAAAAGAAGCAGGCAAGGGAACAAAAAATCGATCCATGCTGCTTTTGATATGTCACAATCACATATCAGCGCCAACCCACAAGCCGAGGCACGAGCAGTATGGCGAACGAGAAGACGGTCGAGCCGCTCCCAGCCGCCGCAGCAGCGCTTGCCACCGCCAAGCCCAGTATCGTCACCACCAGCAGTAACAACAACAACTATGAGCACGACGAGGTGGACGTGGACGCCGAGGCGCGACTGCGCAGCTTCACGCTCAGCCTCAAGCAGCAAGCCGACCAGCTCATGCGCGCCGAGCAGTACAAGGACGCGCTTCTGCTCTACAAGGACCTGCTCATGCACCTGACCAAGTCCCACGTTAAGGTAACGTAGCTGGATAGTTTGTAGCAAGGTGCAGGTGCAGCAGGTAACTGACTGGTTGTTTTGTGTGTTTTGCGTGTGTGTCTGTAGCTCTTGCAGGAGAGAGAACTGGTGGTGTCGTGCCGGATGAACGTGCTTGGGGCGATGAGCAAGCTGCAGCAGTGGGCGCAGATCCCCGCGGAAGCCTCGCAGACCATGCAGGTGGTCATCGAACTTGATCGTGAGAGCAAGAAGAAGCTCGAGCAAGACCCGGAAGACAACAACAACAGCGCAAGCGGCAGCAATGGTAATGTTCCAGCCGACCAGGGCGTATCAACAGTCGAAGTGCTCACCCGCGCGCATTTCTTCCGAGGCTTTGCGCAGTACCACCTGGGGGTGTTTTCATCAGCAGAGGCGGATTTCCGCAAAGCCATGGAGCTCTCGCCAGACGACACGTCGTTCCGGGAAGAATGGAACCAGCTGCAGTCGGCGATCCAGTGCGAGAAGCGAGGTCTGTGTTGCATTATCATACGAGTGCGTGTACGGTACAACGCGTATGGTAGAACTGACACGTGCATATTTGCTGTGTGTGTGCAGTGAAAGAGCTCCTGAACGCGTCAAGACACCAATTCCAGACCGGCAAGTTCAAGATCTCGATCGACTGCAGTCTCGAGGCGCTGCGCGAGTGCCAAGTGCTGCAGCGAGACGAGTACACGGGACTCGTCCACGGGAACTTGGCGGCTGCGTACAGCAAAGTGAGCGAGGACGTCAAGGCGATTGAGCACTACAAGCGCGCGCTCGTGTTTGCGCGCAAGAGCCCGAACCAGACGGCGGCGCAGAAAGAGCGCATCTACGACTTGCTGAGTGCACTTGCAGCCTGCTACTCGCGTCGCAACGACTTTAGCTCGGCACACTCGGTGATCTTGGACGCGATCAAACAGTTCCCCGAGTGCCCAAGTCGACGCGACCTCGAGTCGCACCTCTATTTAAACGCTGGCCGAGTGTGCTTTACGCTGAACAAGCTCGTGAACGCCGAGATCTTCCTCATCAAATCGGAGAACGCGGCAACGAAGCTCAATCAAGTGGGCATCGCACTCAATGCGCTGCTGTGGCTCAGCAAAACGTGCAGGCAGCTGGGCAAGGACGACCAGACCGTCAAGGTGATCGACAAGGCGCTCGCGCTCGCGGAGAAAGACGCTGCGAACCAGCAAGACCTGATCGACCAGTTCCTGTTGGCGAAGCTAGATCTTGTGGACCCGGCCTCAAACCCCAAATTCAAGCTCGTGGCGTACGAGAGTGAGGCATCCGCGTGGCGAGCGCTCGAGTACTTTGAGAAGAAGAAGTTTGTGCGCGGCCACCTGCGCGCGTCCGAGGTGCTTGTGCATTTCCTGAACGAAGAGAGCGAGAAAGATGACGTGACGCTCAACAAACTCGAGCGCGTGCTCTTTGTTGTCGATCGCGTGAACATTGGGAAGCTCGCGTCGAAGGACGACATGGCGATGCTGATGAACCTCGTGCTCTGGAAAGTGGACTTTCTCGTGCTGAACAAACTCAAGGTCGCGAAAGCGCAGGCGGTGCTCGTGACCACGCTCGCGAACCTGCCAAAAGGCAAAGATGGGCATATCCAGAAGCATCGTGGGGCTGCATTGAAGAGACTCGCAGATATCTTTGAAGAAGGCCAAGCGGACATCAGCGAGGAGCTGCAGCAGTACCTGGATGAGGCGCTAGCGCTCTTGCGCAATGACAAGAACAAGAACCCATCGAGTGCGCTGACATTGAGTGGTCTGCTGTCCAAGTTTGCGCACGGATCTGCGAAACAGGGCGATGTCGCCAAGGCGCAAGAGCTGCTGGAAGAGAGTATCGTGCTCGCGCGCCAGCACTGCAAGACCAGCGAGAGTGCAGAGAGCAGCAGCGACAACAGCGAGCAGCTCTGTGGCGCGCTGATCGGGCTGTGCGTGCTGCAGATGAAGCAGAAAAACATGGCGAAGGCGCACGAGATCATCAAGGAGATTGACAGCTTGCCCTGCGCCGAGATGTGGAAGGAGATGTACGTGATCAAGGACCAGTTGCGGGTCGCAAAGGAGACAGAAGAGCGGGGGAAGCGAGAAGTCGAAGAGCGTAAGCGCCAAGCAGAGGCTCAGCAGCTCCGCTACCAGAACAGCCTGGCCGGTTGGTGGGAGCGCTGGTGGTTCCATGCGACCGTGGGGATCGTCGGCGTTGCGGTCTTCACGCTGCAGGTGATGGAACAGCACCAGCAGCAGAAGCAACAGGAGCAGTGAGCAAGTTGCTGGACTCGTGTAAATATTATGAGCAGGAAGCGACATCGGAACGAGCCCGCCAGGGTATTCTTGCACACAGGCTAGCTAGCGACCCTCCATGCTTCCTCGTATTTGTATCATCAGGTAATTGCCATTGACTTGCTTCACTTTTCCTCATTGTTCTTCTCTTCGCAGTCCTGAGGAGACGCCTCTTCTTCATCGTTGTCGTCATGGTGGCCATCCTCACTTTCGTCACTATCACTTTCATCATCATCATCATCATCATCATCGTCTTCTTCACTCTCGCTCTCGCTCTCCGACTCCAGCTCGGCTTCTGCATTATCAACAAGTCAGACAACCACAACAGGATACCAGTCAGTGTTCCTCAATGAACAAAGAATGGATCTATTGAAGAGAGACACTTTGTGTACCCATTTGCTCACGCTGCTTCATGGCGGCCAGGAGATCCTGCACGAGGTGGTTCTGCGGCTCGACCTCCAAAACTTCACACACACACACACACACACATGATAGATACAACACGCATATTGGTAGTGTTAGCAGCCTTATACAACAAAGTCAATCAATACCCCAAGTGGACAAACGCACTCGCGCGCGCAGTCAGCTCGGCTTGCGCCACATCGTCGTCCTGCACGTGGCTCAGCAGCGCCGTGAGCAGGTGCACGGGCGCTTTTCCCTCGGCCCATGCGCCGTCCCGCCCCTCCATCCACACGCGCTCCACGCACTCGGGGCTGCGCGAGTCGTCTGCAATAACATAGCATAGCGTATGAGAGAGAATGAGACTGGATGTCTACATAGAGCGTGTGCACACTCCAGTTTATGCAAAAGCAATAGAGAGAGCTAGTGAGTGTACCGTCGTCGACTTCCTTCTTCTCCTGGAGCACGCTCTTCACGGACACCACGCGCTGCATCTTTCAACGTAGTGCCTACGATCTAATAAATGTACGCGCTCAGCTGCTGCTGCTGTTGGCTTTGGGATGTGACAATAATGGAGGTGTCTGTCTGCCCACGCTTCACAATCTCACGACCTTTCACACAATGGCGCCTGGTGGTAATATAGTGTATGTGTGATATGAGGACGGACATGCAACCGTTTTCGACCAACAACACGCAACTATGGGAATAATGAACACGTATGTGTGGGAATTTCAATTTCGTGAAGATGATATTGAAATAAGCTACAGAAGACACTGGGGGAAATGGAAGACAAATGGGCGATGGTGCGCCGACACTTAGAGCAGCAGGTAGGATAACAATAGCCTACTTGAAGCTACCATTTGCTTAGGCTTTAGCGCCACCAAAGTCGTCCTTCGCGGCGGCGTGCTTGGAGCGGCGCGACGAGCACGAGAGCGCGACGAGGAGCGCAGCGCACACGGCGGCCAGCATGCCCATGATCGCGAGGTTGCTCGCCCAGTCGACCGCGATGCCGAGGAAGATCTCGCGGCATTGCGAGTAGGGCGAGTTCGTGTAAATGGCGCCGGCTTTGCCCGTGGCGAGGAACGCGCCGCACCACGTGCTCGTCATGTCCGTACGCGGGCACTTGTCGTTCGCCCACGTGAGGATCTTGTCATACTGGGCGTACTTCTTGGCCTGCGCGCACGCCGTGCAGACCGACTCCATGCCGGAGACCAGGCTCTTGTACTCATCGCAGAGCGAGTTGATACCCTGCACTTCCGGCAGCAGCGCGACGACGGCGTCCGACACGTTTGGCAGGAAGACCTTGATCGCCTCGTGCGCAGTCGCGTTGTTGCAGTAATACGCGCCCTGTGCGTAGCAGTACGCCTCGTTAAACGTCTCGGCGAACGTCGTCTCATCTTCCTCCGCTGGGAATGTGGCTTTTTTCCAGTCGTTGATCTTGCCCTTGAACGAGAGCGCTGTGCCGCCGATCACGCCGAACACGAGCATCATCACCACCATGACGATCATGTAGAGCAGCAGTAGGATGCGGTTGCGCGTGATGGCACCGATGGCGCCGACGAGCGCCAGCACGATCGACACGATGCCGAGCGCGCGCACGACCGTGATCGCCAGCGCGGCCGTGGACTCGTAGTCCGTGCCTTCGAGCGCATCCGTCCAGCCCGTGGATTTGAGATTCGACGCGAAGGCGATGAGCAGCGCGCCCGCCGCCAGGAAGCCCGCGTTCACCAGCAGCAGCAGCGCGTTTGCCAGCGAGATGCCCATGTTGATCGATAGGTCGCTTCTTGGGTTGTGTGGGTGTAGAAGAGATGCGGAATTGGAAATGGGCAAGCGACTGCAGCTGCGGGCAAAAAAAGTCAGCGGAAAAACCCTCTGGTTGTGCAGAAACGGCTTTGAGATGTGTGATTGGATAAAATGGGAAGGATGAATTATTTTCGGCCAATCAGAGTGGTTACAGGTAACTGGGGCTGATTTTAATCCTTGGATGGGTGAAACTTGCTTTTCACCAAAATTACTTGAGCAATGTAAGAAGATTTCAAATAGCGAGTCCGAGCCAACTGGACTCTTTCATCCCAAAGACTGACTACAGTCATCAGAATATTTATTTCTCTTCGAACCATATTCACATCAGAGAAAACAAATGTAGGTATTATTGTGACTTGTACAGTAAATGTGCTATGCTAACATGTCTTTGTTATTCGATACATCGGGTTCCGAATGGGTATAATAACACTTGACCCTTTGTTGATATTGAAGCAAAAAGTGTCAAATGGCAAAGAAACAACATACGAAGAGAACCTCACTCCATTATTCGTAAGAGAACTCGAGAGCAAGCAGGGCTTACTATAGCGCTGGGCGAAAGCCTTCGTAGGCGCTGAAGACGTTCAGCACGCCGTGGCCGGACTGGTTGTTTGGCCACGCCTTGTCCGACGTGCCGCCGCACGTGTAGTTGGTGGCGCGCAGGCCGCTCTGGTCCGTCGTGGTGTAGAGCGCGACCTTGACTTCGTCGATCGAGAAGTCTGGTTGCGCGCTCAGGAGCAGCACAACCGCACCGGATACGTGTGGGGTCGCCATGGAGGTGCCGGAGATGGTCATGTAGGTGTTGTCACCGTCGCTCGAGGCCGAGCGCACAAGCTGACCTGGCGCTGAGATGTCTGGCTTGCGGCGGCCGCTGACCGTTGAACCCTTGCTGCTGAACGTGGCAAGCGCGTCCGCGCTCGTAATGGCGCCAACACCAATGACGTTTGGGTAGTCTCCTGGCGAGTTGGCGGTGGCGCAGCCCGAGCGACCGTCGTTGCCCTGAGCGAACACTGGGACGATGCCAGCCTTGACCCAGGCGTCGACAGCTCCCTTGTAGAAGAAGTCACCGTTGTCGCCACCCCAGCTGTTACTCACAACACGAGGGGTCTTGGTGCAGTCTGGGTTCTCGCCGTTCGTATCGGTGGGGCGCAAGATGAACTCAGCGTACACGAGCAAGTCCTCTTCTGAGCAGCCGACGTCCTGGACGCCGTCCTCTTCGTAGATACGGCAGCCCCCACTGCGCACTAGGAGCCACACCGACGCCCTTGGCACCGGCGATGGTCGCCATCGTGTGAGACCCGTGACCGTCAATGTCGTAAGGCGTGGCGGACTGAGCCTCCGGGTCGTACCAGCCGTTCTTGCCAAGGAAGTTGCGCGCCAACGTCTCGTGGGTCGCACGTACACCAATGTCGATACCGCCAACGATCACGCCCTGGCCGATGTTGCCGTCCGCCCAGACCTTGTTTGCACCAATCGTCTTGATTCCCCACTCCTGACCGATGAGCTCCTTGCCATCTTCGTCCTTTGGCTCCACGATATCGATGAACTGTTGCTCGCGAATGTCGCTCACTGAGCCCAAGCCAGCGAGTTTCTCGACCAATTCGAACGAAGCGCCGCTGACCGTGATCTGGTTCGAGATCCAGAAGTTCTTGAAACCGTCGTGGAGACCTCCGGCTTCCTGGCTCAAGACCTTGGCGACCTCAGCCGAAGCAAACAGACTCTGCGCCTGGAGCTTGTCCTTCACGGCCTGCACCTTGGCGGTGCGCGAGGAGAACGCGCTCTCCTTGATGCTCTCGAGCGTGGACTCGGTGGTCTGCGTGAGCTCGATGACGAGGTCAACCTTGCCATCGGTGCGAAGCGCACGGTGGATGCCTGGGTGGATGCGGGCGCCAGCGTCGACAGAGCCAACGGCAAGGGCGACCGCGGCGAGGAAAGCGGTGAAGCGGACATTTATCTTCGGTGGTTGCTTGGGGGAAGTGGCTTGCGGACTTGGAGGCAAAACGAACTGTGAGCAAAAGAGAGAGAGAGAGAGAGTGATAGACCTGGGATCAAAAAGCGGGAGCCTAACGAAGGATGGCTGGGCTGTGGCAATGACCAGAGGACACGCGCACGAGAGCGCCTGTTTCTGTGTGTCCGGGTGGGGGGGGGGGACAAAGATAGC
>JAASGK010000784.1:0-16411 GCA_023334195.1 Globisporangium emineosum
ATCAGTCGAGAAAGCTCTATTTCTGCTGATTTGAGTCATATTTTTACTTTCTCGATTGTCCAAGTTGTTCAGTTGCAAGGATCATCCTACTTACGCATCCAAAACACTGCACAAAACTGAAAGTTTACGTTAATTTAATTTGTTTTGCTGTCCTTAACTTTTTGACGTGCACTGTATCAATACTGTTGCCCTCAACAAAACACCCGAAATGTGCGACATGTGACGCACCATTCTCTTTTGCGATGCAGCATTGCGTCGATTTAACGAATTTCGTCGACTTTATCAACATAAAAAAGAAGCCAACGAGTCAGTTTTGAGCCGTTGGACACTGAGCCATACTTCCATAGATGGCAAAGTCGACATTTCACAAGAAAAACCCAGAAAAAAACACTGCCCATTCGAAAATGCAAGCAGGGTTTTTCTGGGATTTTTCCACAGGAGTGGCGAGCTTCTTTCATTGACGAACGCGCAATCAACAACGCGAGACTCGCAGCGACGCAATGGCGTCGAGCTCTCGCGCCAGCAGCAGCGCCAGTGGCTCCAGTGACTCAAGCGCCGGCGATGAGGTGCGCTCGACCGACACCAGCCGCCTGAAGACGTCCACGAACAACGCGGACTCGTGCACATGGTACGCGCAGACGCAGTGCTCCAAGCCGCGCTCCTGCTTCGACTGCCTGAACGTCGCGATCCCCAGTGGCGAGGTGCGTACACGCCCATTGTACGACGCGCAGCGCAGCCTCTTCGTGTGTTCGCTCGTTTATTTCTAAACGTGTGCGTGCAATCATGTTGATCTGTGTGTTGCTATGACAGTGTGCGATCGACCCGCGCGGCCAGTGCGTGACGAAGGACGAGTACGACGCGTTCGTCAAGGCGCGCCAGTACTACTACCCGAACTACAAGTACTACCCGAGCGGCAACTACACGTACTGCAGCGCGCTGGACGCGACGTGCCAGACGTGCAAGCATAAGTGGATCCAGGACTATCACGAGATCGGGAACACGCCCGCGATCCCGTTCTGCACGGGCGAGGGCGGCTGCGTCTGCGTCGCGTACTGCGAGCTCCCCGGCTGGACAGACACGGTCATCGGCAACAAGTGCTCGTCCAGTACCAACTCGGAAGAGAACACGACCAAGCTACTTGTGACCATCGGCGTCGGTGTCGGGCTCTGTCTGCTCTTTCTCGCCGCGGCGATCAGCGTCCGGTACCTCGTGCGGCGGCTCGAGGGCCGAAATGGTACGAATCAGTCTCTCTATTATTTATCACCTGCTGGTAATAGTGTTTACTTAACGAACTATGGATGTGGCGGTCTCTTGACGAACAGGCAACTATATTCCGCGCCTCGCACCGCGTGAGCCGACGGGTCCGCAGCTGAACCTCAGCGGGTGGAAGTCGATGCGCGAGAAGCTTATTGAGTCGGAGCGCGACCACGTGGCGGGGCGAAGCGCGCCGCTGCCACACGTGCTGACGGAAGACGCGCCAGTTGTGGCGGTGGAAGACGGGGAGGGCTTCCGACCCGTGTCGCCGAGTGCGCTCATGCGCCAGCGCACCGACGCTCGATAGTCGAGTGTTAGCGACCGCAACGCCTCTCATTCTCTATCGCAGTGGTCAAACGCTGTTGCATGCAAACAAAGCTGTACAAATGGAGGTCTGGCTACTTCAGTTTTGCAAGAAAGCAGTTGACAACCATCTTGTCTTGATAACTACTGTAGCGTGCCTCGACTTGCCAATACAGTAACGCCGGGTGCACTCGAAAGATCAGGTCACTCTTCGCACAACAGCCACCACGCGAAAAGTGCACCTTTCGAAAGCGATCTGCTGATAAGCAAGCCGCTGTGCACCCCATCACGCGCTTTGAGGAGAGATCGCGAAGTGAATTGAATGAATGCATATTCAGTGGGTGCGGCGTTTTAAGGACCTTTTTAGGGCATTTTACCTTTTACCCTTTATTAGGGCATTCTGAATTTCTTCAACAAGCAAAAGCGGGTATATTTAAAAAATGCAGCATGGACAGCGCCACTCGCGCACTTCTCGTCTCGTGCCACCATGGCCGCGCGCACGAACAGCGGCAGCGGCAGCAGCAGCAGTGGTAATGACAGTGCTATCGCGGCCGGCGACACTCCGTCGTCATCTTCCTCCGCCTCATCCCCGCCAGCATCCACGAGCCTCAAGAAGTGGACGAGGAACCTGCGCGACTCGTGCCGGTGGTACGGCGGCATCCCCTGCGAGCGCCCGCGCACGTGCTACGACTGCCTGAACGTCCAACTGCTTACCGCAGATGTATGTATTTGCGTTTGTGCGGTGCTATTAGCGGCTGGTGTTGTTAACTGATTGGTGGCATTATCTTTGATGCGTTGTAGTGTGCGCTGGACCCCACCGGCACGTGCGTGCCGATCTCCATATACGAGGGGTATCTACGCACGCGAAGCAACGACACGACCGAGTCCACGTACTACCCGACTTTCAATTACTCGTACTGCGCTTCAAGTGACGCGACGTGCGCTTCTTGCAAGGCCGCATGGCTTCAAAACGCCAGCTCCAGCACCAGCATCTCAGCGAGTAGCTGCGTCGGCGTGGGCGGTTGCGTGTGCGTCGCGTACTGCGAGCTGCCGCGCTGGAACGAAAGCATCTTGGAGCGCTATCTGTGCTCGTCGCCGCCGCCGTCGCCAGCTCCAATGGCAGCACCAGACGACTCGATCATCACGTCGATCGACCATGAAGCTGCGGGCTACAAGCTGCTGACGGCGCTGGGCATCGGCCTCGGCTTGGTCGTGGTCTTCTCGGCCATTGCGATGGGCGTGCGCTACGTTGTCCGGGTGCTGGAGGCCAGAGGTACGTCCCGATACACACACACGCATACTGTCTAGCTATCTATCCATATCTGACCCTGTGACCCTCTATCATTCACTTTAGCCGAAGAAGCGCGTCTTAATCGTCGACGCCGACCCGCGCGCGTGCTCAAGGCTCCGCTGCTGAACCTCATGGGATGGAAGGGCATGATGGAGACGCTCATCGAGACCGAGCGCGAGCACCTCGCCGGCGACGGCGGGCCGCGCCATGTGCTCTCCACTGAGGGTCCTGTCGTAGTGGTGGAAGAAGGGGAAGGGTACCGACCCGCGTCGCCCAGCGAGCATGACCGACCGCGCGTCTAAGATTATCCTGAGGATTCGTGTGCAAAGTGACGACAGTGTGGCGTAGGTAGTGAGCTATCATATTTGTAAATATTTTGGTGAATATTCGTTGTGTGTGACGTCTCGCTCGAATAATGTCAATTTGACTGGCGGCAAAGACACCGCAGCGTGTGAACCCATTTTCATTTTGGAGCTTCTCGCCAAAAAAGCTTCTCGGGATGGAAGATTCGACATTCACAGCCACACAGCCGCACGAGTGTCCAATGCACCTGGAACGCTGCGGATCAAACGGAACGCCAAAAATTCTCTATTCGAAAAAAGCAATTGACACGAGAGACGCATTCACTCACACCCAGAACCCGGATGGGGTTCCGCCGTGAGCATTTTTGGCTCGGATTTACAACAGCAGCAGAGCATTCAGCTCGAGATTGTTGGCACCGCATCCGCCCAGGTGATGGGGCATCATCCACACAGAACGCGCGCAGTTCAGGCGCGCGCTCATTTATAGAAAGAACACCAGCATGAGCAGCACGACAGACACAAGCAGCGCTAGCAGCAGCGCGAATGCGACTGTTGTTGTTCGAGGTGACACGTGCGCGTGGGTCGGCGGCGAGAGCTGCGGGACACCGCGCGCCTGCCGCGCCTGCCTCAACGTGGCGGTGCCGAGCGGCGACGAGGTGCGAATGCTACATGAGCATAAACACTCTATCTCTTGAAGATGATGATGGTGGCTTCTCATGGTCACTTGATTGATTTTGGATCCGCGACTGACGGGGGCACTTGATTTATTTGTGTGTGTTTTTTTCGATTAACCTGTATTGCGTGTGGTCACGTCACAACAGTGCGCGATTGGTCCGAACGGGGAGTGCATGGTGAGTCAGCTTCTCCAGCAGCAGCTCCAGCACGCCAAGTCCCAGTCCAAATTCTACCCGGCGAGCAGCTTCAGCTACTGCAGCGCCGACGACGCCGCGTGCAACCAGTGCACGCAGCAATGGCTCGTGGATGACGCCGCGGGCAAGTTCATCTCGTCCGGCGCGTCCTGCACCGGAGCCAACAGCTGCCTCTGCCTCGCCATGTGCGAGCTGCCCCGGTGGGACGCGAACGTGCGCGTGAACTTGCTCTGCAGCAGCACCAAGCCGGGCAACGAGTACGACACCATAGGCAGGAACACCGACACCACGCAGCTGCTGCTCGCCGGCGGCATGTGCCTCGGGCTCGTGGCGACGTTCACGCTGCTCTCGCCCTGGCTCAGCCGTCTCGTGCGCAAGATCGACGACAGCCGCCAGGAGAGGCTCCGGAATCGCTTCCGCCTGCCTGTGCGTGTGCCTTCGGGCCCGCAGCTGCAGCTCGAGGGCTGGACGAGCATGCGCGAGCGACTCGTGGAGGAGGACAACGCGGCGCCGGCGCCGGGTCGAGCGCCGTCGCTCGCGCCGCTGGCGGTGGCGCCTGTGAGTCTGGAGGTAGGAGAAGAGGGCAGTGGTGATGGCGAACAGCAGCCGTCGCGGCTGTGGATCCGGTGGTGAGTGAGAACGAGTGAGTGCTCGAGAATGGTGGATGAAGGTGGGGCAGTGGTGTTAGGTGGCAACAAGGAATCAGGTTTTCAAATAAATTATCATTTCACTCTCTATTTCTGTAATAGACGTACCGCACTTGAAATAAGTATGTCGACTGAGTTAACAAAACCTCTTTGTAATAGATAAAACCAGACTATTTAATATAGAGGGTATCACTGTGTGTTGAAGTTTGGGCATTTCAGTGCTTATTAAATTCAATAGTGAGTTTGCACGCAGTGAAGGCATTAGATTGCTTCTACTTTAGCAGTCTGCGCACAAATCCATTCTATCACCAGCGCGCGCCATTTCTCTTTAGAGGTCATCACTTCGTGAGATTGCGCCGCTTGGCGTGCATATTTCATCACAACGTGATTATGCCAGTTGTGGTGAGCATATTCGTCACGATACGAGATGATGCGGACTGTGCGAGAGAGGCAACGCAAGATTGGCTCATGATATTGCGTTCTTGCTGTCTCCAATCTATCTCATGGCCATCATCATCAGTCTCCAATCCGCCATGACGGACATTAGCAGCAATACCACGGCGGCTTGGCGAGGCTCTTCATCTGGTGACGACCAAGTGAATGACGCCGTCGGCGGTCTGGTACCAAGCAACAACACCAACAGCAGTGAGCGCTCATCTGCGAGCAGCGGCGCGCTATTGGCAAACGTCAGCGTCGCCCCCAAGGAACAGACGTCTAAGACCGGGGACACGTGCACGTGGTACACCAACGCCCAGTGCTACACGCCACGCACCTGCTACGACTGCATCAACGTAGCTCTCCGGCGCGACGAGGTGCGTTGGGATCTTTGATGATACATGTATCCACAGGGCATGGCTAATGTATGTGGCTTCTGTTGTTATCGTGTACCGGTACTGACTGTCATGGGTTGGTATTCTGTAGTGCGCTGTGGACCCGAGCGGCACGTGCGTGTCGATGGCGACGTTCAGCAACTACGCATCAGTTCATAACAAAGCGAGCGCTCTGGGCATCAACGGCTTCTTCCCCTCAGCAAGGTTCACATACTGCAGCGTGTCCGACACAACGTGCAACTCATGTAAGGCTAAGTGGATCAAGCAGTACTGGAGTTCGGGCCAAGAGCCTTCACCAGCCATTTGCCGCGGCGCCGGCGGGTGTATCTGCCTCTCGAGCTGCGAGATGCCGAACCGCGTCGAGTCGATCGTCTCGAACCACTGCTCGCAGATGGGCTTGGACAGCCCCAAGCTCCCCACGATCACGTACACTGGTGGTACCGTGATTGCCTTGATGATCCTCCTGGGCATTTGGTTCGTGGTGTACACCAAGAAGCGCGCGAAACAAGGTGGTGATCGGATAATATGTCGATTCCTTTTGGAGTTGTGGACAGCTACTTGGCATTATTGATTGACATCGAGTGCTCTCTCTCTTTGATCGTGGTCTTGCAGAACGCGCGAGAGAGGAGCAGGAGCGCGTTGAGCGTCGCGAGCGCCGTCGGCAGTTGCTTCAAGACCGACCGATGCGCATGGGGCCGCCGCTGGCGCTGAGCGCGTGGAACTCGCTGCGGGATAAGCTCCTGGAGAGCGAGCGCGAGTTCCTCGAAGGCGGGAAGCCGGCCCTAGCAGAGCTTAGAGGGCAGACCGACGGAGCAGGCGAGCACACCGTTGAAGGTGACGCAGGCGACTGAGCCGACAGATCTCTTTTGCGTCGGTCTCCTTTGCCATGGTAAAGAAACATGCGACTTGTGATGGCAGATGACACTTGGTGCTTCAAAGGTAGGTAAATGAATCATTTCATTCTATGTTTTCAAACTGGGCATATCGCATTCAAAGTCAACATATCGGTTGTGTTAACAGAACCTCTTTATTATTAATAACAGTGATCTACCTGATATCAAAGGTGAATTCGGTTTGGTTTG
Organism: Globisporangium emineosum; assembly: GCA_023334195.1. Classification (NCBI taxonomy): domain Eukaryota; phylum Oomycota; class Peronosporomycetes; order Pythiales; family Pythiaceae; genus Globisporangium; species Globisporangium emineosum. The sequence goes on from JAASGK010000784.1 coordinate 6,579, forward strand.
ATGTGACAGATTCCAACAGAGCATATTCCTCACTGCGAGCTTGTGGTGTCGTTTTGGGACCACGCAACATGGAGCCACACGAGCGAATGGACTTTTCACATCGTCAACTTTTATCCTTCCGTCCTACAGTACTACTGTACCATCAGTCACACGCGAGCGTAATCCACACATCCTTCCTTCCAGAGACGGTCTCCACAAACCGACAAAAACCTCACACCTGCAAGAGTCAGTCTCCGATCCGCCATGTCGGACAACAGTAGTAGCATCGCCGCGTCTTCACGCTCCGCTAGCGGTGACCAAGCGAGCGATGTCAGCGGCGGCGTTCCGGTGCCAAGCACCACCAACAGCAGCTACAATGAGAGCGCGAGCGGACTGACCAACGCCACGATCGCCCCCAAGATACAGACGTCCGGCTTCGGGGACTCGTGCACGTGGTACGCCAACGCTCAGTGCTACATGCCGCGCAACTGCTACGATTGCATCAACGTCGCGCTTCGGCGTGACGAGTGCGCCGTGGACCCGCGCGGCATGTGCGTCTCCATGTCCACGTACAGCAGGTACACGTCGATGCAGAGCAACGCGAGCGACCCGAGCTTCAGCGGCTACTTTCCGTCGGCCAACTTCACGTACTGCAGCATGTCCGACGCGACGTGCAACTCATGTAAGGCCACGTGGCGTGAGCAGTACTGGAGTTCGGGCCAAGAGCCTTCACCAGCCATTTGCCGCGGCGACAACGGCTGCATCTGCATCTCGAGCTGCGAGATGCCGAATCGCGTCGAGTCGATCATCATGGATGTGTGCACGCTCATGGGCATTGACACCACCAAGCTCGCCACGGTGGCTTACGTTGGTGCCGCCATGATCGCTGCCATGATCCTCTCGGTCATCGGATTGAGAGCGTACACTAAGAAGCGCGCTATAGCAGGTGAGCCACCACGTCGTGTGGATGAGAGCATTAAGACTCTGACTGACATTGAGCGATGCTTGTTATGTGTCTAGAACGCGCGAGAGAGGAGCAAGAGCGCGTTGAGCGTCGCGAGCGCCGCCGGCAGCTGCTCGAAGCTCGACAGAGGCGCACGGGACCGCCGCTGACGCTGAACGCGTGGAACTCGCTGCGGGACAAGCTCCTGGAGAGCGAGCGCGAGTTTGTTCGCGGTGGGAAGCCGTCACTCGCAGGGCTTGGAGTCCAGATCACCACGGCAACAACTGGAGGAGAAGAGCACGTGCTTGATGGTGATGATGGCGGAAGAGATGGGAAACAGGTCGAGTTCTCCGCCTTGTCGTCCTCAGATGAGGAAGAAGACGGGCACAGGATTCTCCCAGAGGATTGTCATGGAGAGAGGCACTCGAGCCGCCGCAGTCGGACCGATCCATAGGAGACCATGGGTTCGTTCACAGCGGTGGTGGCCATGAGGCAAACGTGTCGTGTGAGCTTGTGCCAGCACCCTTTCACAATTAGTTATGGAGCTCTTGGCAAATCTTCTGATTACGTCATCTGCGACACGAAAGTGATCCAGTTTTTTATTTACCTCTTTAAATACATTTCTTATATTTGATATTTTCTGGCAGTTGTGCTATTGTAGGACCTCTATATATTTGCTAACTGATTAGGCCTATCACAAAGGGAGTTCTCAGGCGAGAGCTTTAGGTTTACCATACATACGTTGAAGTGGCGAGGTGACCCAATTAGAAAATGGATTTTCTGGAGCCACTCGCCACTTTCTCTTCATGGCCATCGTGTGTCTGAGGTCAGTCCACTGCAATCAGCCAAGTCTGAGTGGCTTCACGCCCACGAGAGAAACAGCGCGAAGGCGACCGAAGTCCGCCGTCGTCGTCCCTTTTCAAAGCCCGCCGCCGCAACGCACCCATCGCTCAAGCACACGACGGGCCATAAACAGCCACCGCTTCATGATTCCCACTGATTAACCTCGCGTAATCGCCAGGTGTTGGACACACTGCTTGTATCACGGTGGGCCTTATCCTTCGTCCTTCCACCTGTTGACGTGGTGGCTTTCTTTAGTCGTTTTAAGGGAGGGAGTAGAACCCATTTTCCTCCATGGCGTCCGCGTCCGGCTCGACCGCGCGCGAGATCAGCAACAGCAGCACCACCATTGGCGGTAATGGTACTGTGGCCACCAGGGGTTCTTCCGCGTCCAGCAGCAGCAGCAGTAGCAACCAAGCAGCAGACGCTGACCCCAATGACATCCAGGCGCCAGTCGCTGTCGCCACGGTCGCGCCAAAGAAGATGGCGATGAACAGCGGCGACACGTGCGCGTGGTACACCGGCTCGCGCTGCTACATGCCGCGCGAGTGCTACGACTGCGTCAACACCGCGCTCCGGCGAGACTCGGTGAGAAACAAAGCGAGCAGCTACGTCCAACCTACCTACCCCGTGTGGTAAGGCTAATGTATTGTATGTGGTTGTGTGAATCACTGTGTAGTGCGCTGTAGATCCCAACGGCATGTGCGTGAGCATGGTGTCGTTCAGGCAGTACGCCAGCCAACAGGGGAACCCCGACGACCCCAACTTTTTTGGGTTCTTCCCGTCGGCGAACTTCACGTACTGCTCGAGCTCGGATGACACTTGCCAGCAGTGCAAGGAGCACTGGCGCCAGACGTACTACGAAACGGGAGTCGTGCCCAAGAGCGAGACCTGCTACGGCGCGGGCGGCTGCATCTGCATCGCGGCGTGCGAGATGCCCAACCGCGCCAGCAAGATCATCAACAGCCAGTGCTCGATCTTCAACACCGCGGGCGAGCGCAGCAAGTTGGTCTCCACCGTGTACGTGAGCGTCGGCGTGTTCGGAATGCTGCTGCTGGGCCTTCTGGTCTTCAAGGCGTGGCTTCGCAAGCGACGAGATCTTGGTACGCTGCCTTGTTAGTTGGAGTCTCACTGCGCTTGATTGAGTGGGCTGATTGTATTTTTGTGACCTACTTACTGGATGATGCCACAGCAAGCGCCCAAGCGAGACGCGAGCGTCGTGAACGGCGTCGCAACCGCGTGCAGCGCACAGGGCCAGCGCTCGCGCTCACGGGCTGGAACGAGCTGCGCGAGAAGCTGTTGGAGACCGAGAAGGAGTTCATCGAGGGCGGTGGGAAACCAGCGCTCCTCCAACCGGGCGTCATGGGACCTGCTGTCGATCTCGGAGCTGCTGCGAGCAGCGGAGACCAGACTGCGTACGTGGAAGCGCTTGATGGAGACAACGATGGCGATGACAGCGACTGCTCGTCGTCCTCATCGTCCCCCTCGTCCGATGATGGAGAAGAGGGAGCCAGAGAGCGAGGGTGCCGTGTCTGAGAGAGCTGTATGTTGGCTACCATTTTCATTTGTCTATGAGCAACCCTCAATGAATATGAGCCAGTCGCCACCAATCAAGTTGTGTGTGGACATTTCTTTATTGCCAAGCGGTTCTTCAACACTTTGAACAAAAAATGACGCAGTGACCATCACTCCGTCGTGTTTTGTCTCACATCTGATTGGAGAGGAGATTCAAATCTCACAAAAAAAGTGTAGGTACCCATCAGGGAATGAATGGGGTGAGTGAGCAGGTCCACTGGAATTGGCATCCCAGCCAATGGGCGACTCAAGCAGCAAGCACTGGTCCATGCGCGCGCCGTCCACCCACGTACACGCGCCTGTACCGGTCACACCAGCAGGCATTTTAAACAAGCGCGCGCCAGAGTCAACCAACAAGCGACCGCCGCCATGTCGAACGCGTCGTCTACCAGTGACAGTGTTAATGCGTCTGCGGCTGCTGGAGCGCTCCAGCCGATCGAAGTCGCGCCAAAGCGCGCGCCGACGAGCAAGCAAGACACATGCACGTGGTACAAGAAGGGCCGGTGCAGCCTGCCCGTGCCTTGCGAAGTCTGCATCAACGTCGCGCACTCCGATCAGTCGGTGAGTGGGAAATTAGAACCCTCTTTCTGTGCTAATAATGCTAGTGATGCGGATGTGAATCTCATGTGTTTGAATGTGCGCATATGCGTGTGTGTATTGTAGTGTGGGCTTGGTCCCGGAGGCGCGTGCGTCGACGTGAGCGCGTACCCGTCCAACTACACGATGGACTCGAGCATCATGTACTTCCCGTCCGCCAACTTCACGTACTGCGCTGCGAGCGACGCGACCTGCTCGAGCTGCAAGAGCTCCTGGATAGAGGTGTACAGACACACCGGTGAATACCCGACGGGCAAGCTCTGCCAGGGCGAGAACGGCTGCATCTGCGTCTCGCAGTGCGAATCGCCGAGCTTCTCGGGCAAGGTGATCACGAGCCAGTGCTCGCTCTTTGGGGAAACTGTCGGCCCTGCCAAGCACGTGTACACGGCTGTGAGCATTGTGGGCGTGCTCGTGATCGGAATAGCGATCTTCAGAGCGTGGAGACGGGAGAAGCTTAATCAAGGTGAGCTACTGCACTATGTAGTAGTCTACCTCATTCGAATATCACAGGATACTAACTGAGCTTATGTACCAATGCGCGAATCGTATAGCACTTGCGCAAGAACGACGGGAGCGTCGCGAGCAGCTCAGTCGAGAACGAAATGCCCAGCGAGGCATCAAAGGTCCGAAGCTCAGTCTCACAGGGTGGAAGTCGCTGCAGGAGAAACTGCTGTCGTCCGATCGCAAATACCTCAACGGCAGGAAGAAACCGCTCGACGAACCGCGTCCTGCAACTGGAGCAGTCGCAGCGATCGATATTGCCGACCCCAGCAGCGACGACTTTGACCTGCCGTCCGACGTTGAGGGCGAGTTCGAATACGAGCTGGAGGAGGGACTGGAACGAGACGACGACGGCGAAGAAGAGGAGGAGAGAAATCAACCCAACCATCAGCTTCAACACCACCAGAGTGGCGCATGAGAAGAGAAGCGAACAAGCAAAGCAGCCCCTAGAAGAAGACAAGCAAGCCAAGAACGGAACGCATGCCAACCAACTGTATTCTCAGATTCTCAGACTTCTCCGTTACTATTCTCAGATTCTCAGATCTTCCGAAGATTCCTGCCCAAAAAAGTTGAAGCGGTGATGCGCATCATCCTTCGCTTACCTGTGCATAGCCGGGACGTGAAAAAAGAACCAATCTGAAGTGCGTTTCCAATCCTAGGTATCAACCCCAGGAGCCATCACCCCCAAAAATGCTCAAGAGTGGGAGATTGTCAAGAATTCGCAAGTGTTCCTGGTTGCCGCCGTATTTCGCTTGGTGTTCACTCACTCGAGGTGGTGCCCAAGGCAGCGAAGCCCTCGCTGAGCACACGGGGTCCTTCACGAGGACCCCTCGTCAACAGGCAGTGTCGAATTTACCCACTCCCCAGCAGATCACCTTTCATCAAATCCAAGGCATGCACGGCGGTTGCGCGAGTAACGCAATGGCGCGCCTCATCGCCAACAAGAGCAGCAAGAACGACACTGCGACTGCCAAGAAGGAGGCAAACCTCGGCAAGTACGCGATCGCCGGCGCCTCGAAGGAGACCGACCTGAGCAAGTCGAGCGAGCCGAAGAAGAAGAAGAAGCTGTCCGGCTTGCAGTCGCTCTCCCGCGGTCCATGACACCACTAAGACATGGCAGGAGTCAAGGCTCACAGGCAGTTCGGTTTGTGCTCGTATCAACAACGAATGAGCAGTTGACTCTAGGGCAAGGCCCTCGAATACCCTAATAAGCTTGACTTGGAACATGTTTGTTCGTTGTGTGATTTGCGGCCGATTGAGCGTCTACAAGTGGCTACATTCGGACATAAAGCGCTGTTCATTACTAAGTATTACCACCAAGGGTAATTAGGGCAATTGCCCTTCCTTTGCGCCTTAGAAACCCCATAGCAAACGCACAGTAGGACTGACATTTGTGAAGGAAGAAGAAAGAACACCAACGATGTCCATCCTTTGTCTTCGTGTGGGAGTGAGTGCAGGCTCAGTCTCGAATTCGCCCGACGATGAATACAAGTGTCGCCGCAGCACCAGCGCGCCAGCCGCAACGGGTGGAGATCGGCCAGGGAGCCTCCAGCCGCAGCAACCGCGCCATCGACTCCAAAATGGCCGGTGGGCCACCGCGTGGTGGTGCTGCCCCAGCCAGCAGAGCGAGCGGTTCGTCGGGCCTGGGGCCGAGCCTCGTGGGCGACAAAGAGAAGCAGAAGATCGTGATCAAGCAGGAGTTCCTGCACCAGGCGTTCTACCGATAGACGACGGCTCAATACAATGCAGCACAGGCTCGCAAGGATACCGCTTTGAGCAGAGCAGCAGTGCTATTAGTGACAAGTGAATCAAATTCACATTTTTAAATTTTACATGTTGAACCCTCACCCAGGACGAACGACATCGGAGCCCAAGCATGCCTGACCTGAAGTTTGGGAGCTTAGCTTTGTACAGTACACTGTATGGAGAGCGAAAGTGCCCTGGATTTTTCAAGTGGCAGTCCTCCTCTCATTTGAGCCTGTGTGGGGTTGTCATATTCCTGTATTATTGTCGCCAATTGGAACCAGTTCCCAATTCTCCACGCAACCCTCAGTCTCTCAGTCCTCTCAGGATCCAAGTCATGAACACCGTCGAGAGCCACGCCGCAGTGGAGGTCGTGGTGCCCCCAGCCCAGTACGCTTCCGCCGAGAACAGTGCACCAGCCACCACCAGCAGCAGCTGTGACCAAGCGGTGGCCAAGGACCAGTCGGACGAGAAGAAGCCCTGGTACAAGCGCATCAAGCTCCAGCCGGTGATCTACCGCGGCAAATGCGGTAATTAGGCTCGGTGTGAGCGACTTCCCCCGTCTGTATTCGATGGACCATGCTGTTGTGTTATCTGTAAGCAAGAGTGGAATAAAGCAAAGGCAACGTTCACTTCTTTGGGCAGGAAGCGCTGGTTCATTGCAAATATTGCATTCACCTGAGCGTGGAGACTGGCTGAAGTGTCAGCCAGTCACGCCAGCGACCCGAAATTTTCAAAGTATACAACTTCTTTCTCTCTCTCTTTGATAGGCATGATGCTTTTGTGACTGGACTCTTGCCACCTTCGTCAAGCAGGTGACCTGACTGTGTTGTGTACTGCGTGCTGCTTTGCTTGTCATCATTGTGATCAGTTCTCAACTTTCCGCCTGGCACCAGCAGCCCTCCAGAGCCCAAAGCCCCAGGCCATGAACGCCGTTGAAAGTCAAGCCGCAGTGGAGGTTGTCGTTCCTCCGGCCCAGTTCGCTACCAGTACTGCTGAGACCCCCACCAGCGCACTGGCAACCGCCCGTGACCAAGCGGCGGCCAAGGACCAGTCGGACGAGAAGAAGAAACCCTGGTACAAGCGCATCAAGCTCCAGCCGGTGATCTACCGCGGCAAGTGCAGCATGCACTAGCAGTCGAGCCACCGCTACTCTTTGTCCGAATCCCCTTTCTCAATTCACCACACGTGTAATGAAACCTGGATAATAATCGCTGGTGCTGAGCTTGATTGCGTTGCTGTCCGCAAATGCAAATGCAAATGCTGGTGCTTACATGCGAAAAAAAACTGCGGTGCGCTTGCGATTTGATTGATGGATCGACTGGCTGCTTTGAGGGTGAACATTAATTCGGAGGTGCCACTGTTGGTATTTCGTGAAGATTACGACCATCAGTTGAAGTTCCTCCTAGTCCCACAAATGGAAAACTCACTCGCTCACCAATATTTCGCTTCTCGGGCACTCTCCCTTCTTGGCCCAAACGCTAGTCACAACCAGGTTGATTCACTTCACTTCCTGAATCGCGCTGTCAGAGGGTCGACCCCCCTCCCCCCAGCTGCTCTGAGGCTCCAAGGGCCTGACCTAAGGCGCATGTGGCCAGCCGCGTCACCAGCCGCCAATGCGGCAACTGGGAGCGCGAATACTGAACTAAATACCACCAACCCCAGCTTGAGTGCAGGCCCCAGCGGTTCGAGCAGCTCCAGCGCCGCTAGTGTCCTCAGTACCTCCACTAGCAGCTCCAGTGATGGCGTCGCGTATCCGACACCTTCGGTGTCCTCAAGTAACCCGGTCATAGTCACCCCCACAGCGACGCGCATTGTCAAGGACGTGAACTCCCGCGATGACCCGTGCACGTGGCATCAGACCCAGACGTTCTGCGGCGATATTCGCTCGTGCAACGAGTGCCTCAACGTCCCACTCGCCTCCGGTCAGGTGTGTGCGTACTTGTGCGAATAGCCTACTCTTGCTTGGTCAAAGCTCATCCTAATTGATATTGTTCATATCATGCCTTCAACCAGGAATGCACCATCGTGCCTGGCGGCTACTGCGCGAGCATCTCCACGTACGATCCGGCGCTGGACTACCGCCGCAACAACCTCAGCGCGGCTTTGAACTCCACCGTTGCCGTCCCCGGTCCCAATTACTTCCCGTCGGCCAACACGACCTACTGCGCGGGGAGCGACGTCAAGTGTCTCCAGTGCCGCGCGACGCTCTTCAAGGAGTCCACGGACGGGCTCATGAACCCGTCCCAGTTCTGCCTCGGGCGAGACGGGTGCGTGTGCGTGGGCTTCTGCGAGTCTACGGTCTGGGAGCCCGTGGCCGTGGACATGACGTGCCAGAAGTCGTCGCCCGTGCTTGTGAACGGCCAAGTGGCGCTCGAGGGCCCGCTGCGCACCGTCGCGTTCATCGTCGTGCTCTGTATCACGATCCCAGTGGTGGTCATCGTCGGGTACTCGTTCCGAGGTGCACCAATAATTGAATGGTGATAGCCGATCACCAATAGGAGACTAACAACCCATATGGCTTCTCTGTATCTGAACAGTGCGGTGGCTGAGAGAGCAAGAGCGACGACGCCTTCACCAGGCGCGACTCGATGCGAGAGCCCCGCCGCTGGTGCTCAGCGGATGGAAGGCGCTGCGCGAAGAGCTCATCGAGAACGAGCACCAGTCCCAGGCGACCCAGGACGTGACCGACGGCGTTGTCGTGTCGGTGTCGGGAGGACTCGATCCGCTCCCAGGGACTGTGGCCTCTGGGGCGGGCGGTTCCCAGGAAGACGACGACGAGCTCGGAGATCAAGCTGGAACTGAAGCTGAAGCTCAGGAAGAATATTTTGACGGAGAGCGTCGACCTGCTTCGGATCGACCTTGAGTGGGAATAATTCAAGAGTTTATGTATATCCGTTATAGCCTGACAATCCTAAGACGAGCCATCATGACAGGACTTTGAAATGTTGTGTGTAAGGAAAACAAGTTGCAAAGCTGCCTCGAACCTTCAGCGACTCAATCAGCGATGATAGCCGGAGGCAAGACCTCCGTCTCGAGTGATTAGTCCTCCCGCTGGTACGTGGTCCCTAATGATCACTGCAATATCGCACTCTTCCACAATTTCAGCGGATGGTAGCTGGGAGAGACTTCCACGTTACGTCAGTTTGGAAACTTCAATGACAACGGACTGGGAAGTGCTCGGCTGAACACTCTTTCGCGCCTCGAGGTTCAGGCAACGGTTGCACAGGAGCCACCGTCTCATAGAGAACCAACGCTCCTCCGCTTTTGTATGCAAACATAGGAAGCTCATACTGTATCAAGCAAGGGATATTATCATAGCCTCCGATTGGCACACTTTGTCCCACCCGAATGTTCAGTGCGTGCCGGTTCATTGACTGCGCATTTGATTAACGGAAATGGCACTGGTGAACAGGCCGTGATTACGGGTTCCAACAAGGAGGTGAAGCTGCGAGTGTCCCCCTTTCTTCCTGCGTTTGCCATTCACACTCCCCAATAGCTCCATACAGGTTACTAATGATAATGATAATGAGGTGTATTGAGGAACGCTTAGGCGACCAGCAATATCCATCCCAAGCACTACCCCCCGGAGGCGATGTCACGCTGGGTCGGGTCTATCTACGATGTCGTCACACGACACCCCGAGCGGCAGCCC
>JAASGK010000785.1:0-16352 GCA_023334195.1 Globisporangium emineosum
CGCAGTGATACTATTATCCCCACACGCAATATAGTACCAGTCAAATTATAGTATCACTCACACTAATACCTGTGGCTCGATCATAAAATGCCTTACATAAAATAGTATGAGTGATACTAGCTACTGTGACCACTGTAGTATCCGTAATAAAGGCCCTATTACAGTGACTTCCCTATATAAAACTTGATACATTATAGAGCCGTAATTCCCTATACAAAATATATTCAGCACAGCAGCTAGGCCATGTTGTGACGGAGTACATTCACAACATACTGAGACGGAGATACTTCAGATGGTATGAAAGACGTCGATGTGATGCACTATCATCGCTTAAATATGTGGAGCCCTGTTGAGCTCCCTTCGATCGCACCTCATAGTGCACGTCGTACATAGGAGAAAAGGAAGTCTTGCATCTCGCCCAAGCTTGGACATGGACGGTCAAATCCGAGCCAAACCCATCGGTCGGGCTTTGGACATTTTGGTTCATTAGGAAATGGCTCGAATTAGAAGTCCCCTCCGGAATTATTACCGGTAAATACCGGTTCCTCTTACAAATTCCTATATATCGTTCAATATATTTATGGTATCGAAAAATCTCCGTTAAATTACGGGACATGGATATTATTTATGGTATCGAAAATCTCCATATTTCGTCTCTTTTGAGGTGCCTATTTTCATAAAAATAAAACACCGACGAACAGTATTCAGTAATACTATCCGGTTCTCACCGTCTCAGATCAGCATGTTTCGCACTCAATGAACTGCGATTAAATAGTCGACTCCACAGCTTTCCTATTGCACCTTCATTGTTATCCACCAAGACACCCACACAACACGGTGCAGAGAGCGCAGATGACAAAGAGTAATTAATCGCTACCACACCGCGTCCAGACGCGCGTACGTTAATCCACGCCAGCAGCGCATTCGTTCGTCGCCAATATGCACCAAGTGTTCGAGCGATAGATTGTTCAGGTTTGAAGGATTGAGGAGAACAGCGGAGCCTTGGCTTGCGCGGATGAGGTGGGGAGGGAGAGGCAGGATCATGGTCACGCCGCGCTTCTACCGAGATAATCAGTCGCGGGATCCACGATTCGTCCTATTGTCGAGTGGCTCTGCAGTTCAGTGTGGGGACTGAACGCCCAGTTCTGTTGAAACAGACGGCACGGCAGAATGTTCAATGCCACTGGAATGCCGCGATAATGGGAGGGAGGCATCTTCAGCATGAGGCTACACCCAAATCTTACAATATAGACATGTATTGTAAAAATATTCACGTTTGTAGAACTAATTACTTGGAAATATAAATACTAATTAATTATGTTCCTCATGTAATCATTAGTTCCTCTTTTACGAGAAATATTAAAGTTTAGTTGATTGTCCACATCAATTAATCGCGCTGAACTTCCGTCGCAGTTCACCCAAATAATTACACAATGCAGAACCATATTGTAAATATTCTCTGGTATTGGTACTATTCGACCTAACAATCAATCAAAACTGCTCAATGTTCGTCAAATGTAAGAGTTTCCCCTCATCGTAAAATGATTCCTTTCTTCTTTCTGCCCCCACTTCGGTAAAAATTCAGTCGTCACATCATACTGTCCGTAAATGGACCAGCTGGTTTCGGGGCAAATGGGTCCATGATGTGAGTGAGCATCATGGACCCATTTGCCCGAAACCAGCTGGTCCATTTAGGCTCACCTTCACGAGCGGCTCTCCCAAGCTATGATACCTTGAGCGACTGAGTCACAGAGCTCAGGACGCCAGCAAAGTCACGACCAGCACCGGCTTCTGTCAGCCATAAACAGGGAGCCGCAGATCAAGACCCGGCACCCCCTCCCCCCCCGGCCCTCAGGAGCTTCAATCAGAGGGTTAGTACAATACATAGTTACTCCAGAACTGAACTCTGGGAGGTGGCATAGTACACGCAAGGGACACACAAGAGCCACGCTGCGCTCTCCCGGCCGATATCAATGGACCTCCCCTCCCAGTTCTCTCATTCCGCAATCAGCCCTCAAGCCCGCAGTCCAACTGCCACCCTCCTCCACAACTCCATTCCACTCCTATCTACCACAATGGTCAAGTTCGTCTTCCCAGTCGCCGCCCTTGTGCTCGCTGCCACCTCCGCTGCCGTCTCAGCCCTCCCTGTGCCAACCAGCACGTGGCCTGCGAGCACGGGCACGGTCAAGTACGACGCGCCGTTCGTGGTCAAGGCCGGCACGACCTTCGACGGCGGCATGAAGACCTACGAGCTCTCGAACGTGCAGTGCGCGGGCCAGAAGGAGAGCAGCAAGGATACGATGGTGTTCCTCGTCGAGCCGGGTGCCACACTCAAGAACGTGATCATCGGCAAGAACCAGATGGAAGGTGTCCACTGCGAGAAGCACGAATGCACGATCGAGAACGTCTGGTGGGACGATGTCTGTGAGGACGCCTTGAGCATCAAGGGCGGCTCGGCCACGAGTGTCTCCAAGGTGCTCGGCGGCGGTGCCCGCTACGCTGAAGACAAGGTCGTGCAGCACAACGGACCAGGCACTGTCACGATCGACGGCTTCTACGCTGACACCTTCGGCAAGCTCTACCGCTCGTGCGGCACGTGCGGCGACGTCGCGCGCAAGGTGGAGATCTCGAACGTGCTCGCGATCAACCCGACGTCGGGCATCGCCACGGTCAACAAGAACTTTAACGACCAGGCCAAGTTCGCCAACATTCACATCCAGGCAACGAAGAAGAAGGTGGTGGTCTGCGGCTGGTCCCAAGGCGTCTCCAAGGGCGAGGGCGAGCCGGCCAAGCTCGGTGACGGCCCATCGCCGCCGCTCTGCCAGTACTCGGAGAGCGACATCATCATCAATGGCAAGGCCTCGAGCGGCACTGGCAGCAGCACCGATAGTGACGCCGACGCCACCCCAGCGCCAGCCCCAGCGACGACCACGAAGGCCCCATCCTCCACCCCAGCGGCCAGCGACGACTCTGGCTCGGACGGCGCCGATGACGCCGAGACCCCAAAGCCAACGACCGCCAAGACCACCAAGGCACCAAAGAAGACCAAGGCTCCAAAGACCCCGAAGCCCTCCAAGGCGGCAAAGAAGACCAAGGCGCTGAAGACCGCAGCGCCAGCTGACGGCTCGGACGGCAACTAGGAAGACACGCCCAGCGCTGTCGGAAGCCCACCCGAGGGCTTACACGACCGTCAGCACGCTGAATGAGCGAGCGTACACGTAGATTATAGCAGTTCGTCGTATTGTTTTAAGTTTTTGCATAGTTTCATCATGAAAGAAAATCACCAACACAGTTTTTGCAATCAGTTACTGGTAGTCAAGTCGTCAGTCCATGCTCTCATTTTAGAAATCGGCAGCTAAGCATCACACGAAAGTACACGGTTCACCCTCACGAAGAGCTACAAAGCTAGCTCGTTTGCGAATGATCTCGTCGACAGCAGCTGCAGCAATCGAATGAGAACGTCGCCGTTCGTCCTCCTCCTGCTGCGACGGTACTCCTGATGACGGTGGCGACGCCCGCGGGCATGCCCATACAGGTAGGTGTGCATGCGCGCCCTGACCTTTTCCGCTGTCCACGTCGAGGTACTGTCGGCAAACCGAACAATGTGAAAATGATGACCACTGCTTGGGGCTCGCGATTCGTTTTTCTTCGTAGGTGCATGCGTATATTTCGCCAGCATCACCTCCAGCAGCCGTGAAGCAACAGCCAGGTTTGAGGAGCCGACGCTCGTTTCCATGGATCTTCATGGCAGTGAAGGCAACGGAAAAGACTGACGGAGCTGTGTGTGGTTACGTGTGTTGTCGCTGAACCAAACATAGACACGTCGAGCCTGCGCGTGAAGGATGGGAAGCTTGTTGAGGTCTCCAGCGGTGCTGAGGTGGGCTAGCTACTTGTTGTCTCGCCTTGACTAACAGGCCACCCTCAGCTCAGTTATATTGCTTCTCCTTCCGTCTCTTTCTCTCTCTCTTTACAGACAGCGACTCTGCGGGTGGAGCATGTCTTCCAGCAGGGCTCTGAGAGCGACCTCATGGAGAGATCGCTCCACTCGCTTACAAAGGCCTGCGTCGAGGGCGTGAATGTCGCCGTGCTCGCACTTGGCTCGGGTGCGTCCAGGAAAAGCGCGCTGCTGTTTGAGCCGATTCGCGACGAGAGCGTCGTGACTCTGGTCTTCCAGGCACTTCTCGCGAGTCTCGAGGCGAAAGCGTCGGCAATAAACAATACTAGCAACAGTGGCAGTGGCAGTGCTGCTGCCAGTGATGGCGGTGGAGGCGCGAAAAAGAAGCAGGGATTCGCATTCGAGCTCTCGGTCTCGTTTGTCGAGTTCTATGAAGAGACCATGACGGTATGTTCTGTTGGTCGTGATGCACTCTCTGCGGTCCAGCACTAACCACCAAGGCGAACTTTGTGAATTGTGCGTACTAGGACCTGTTGGTAGCCAATGATGAAGCTCAGGGTCCTTACAATCAAATTCGGCCATTGGTGGTGGAAGACAGCAGCGGCTTTGGTGGCAAGGCGCTTGCGAATTTATCAGAGCACGGGCCGATTTCAAGCGTTGACGACTTTCATAGACTGCTAGAAGTGGGGAAGCGAGCGCGACGCAATGACTCGGGTCTCTACGGCAACGCACGAGAGTTTAGCAGTGCGATCTTGAGGGTACATCAACCAACTGATCATATCTCACTCGTGAATGAATGTGTCCAGTTATCCAAGGAGATTCGAAAGGGTGGGCTGACCTCGGTGTCTATTGCTTGGTGTTTGCTCAACAGATCTCGTTAAAGCAGACATTCCGCCTCCCAGACGCGTCAAAGCAGGAGCTCCACTCGACGTTGAGCATCGTCGACTTGCCTGCAACCAATCGACTCGCACGGGTACGTTTCGTCACTTTGGCAGAACATGAACGAGAGCTGTGTCTGCTGGGATTCCTACATTCTCAAGTTTACGATTGTCGATGGTGTACTCTAGCCAGGGGGGGCCGTGCGCTTGTCCGAAGGTCCGCTGCTCAACAAAGCGCTCTTTGCGTTCGCCGACGTGCTCGATGATTGCTCACAAGTGCGGAGTGATCTGAGCGATGGTCAAGGAGGACGCCAAGTGCAAACAACAAAGCGTCCACCTGAGAGCGACGATTTCTCATACCCATCGTTTGATGACTCGCATCTCACAGCGATGCTGCACGACGTCCTCGGCGGCAATTGCCTCACCTTTGCGCTTTTGTGCCTGGCGCCAAACGATTTCCAGGGCTCGAAAGCCACGATCCAACTGGGCAACAAGCTGCCCCGGATCGAAAATTTCCCGATTGTCAACAACGACATGCTCCAAGGGCTCCTGCGGCGCCATTTCCTGCAGCTCACGAGCCTCAAAGCCAGCGCGCAACAGGCAGCGAGCATCGGTAGCCACCTTCCCAGTGGCTCGTCGTATCCCAGCGACAATAGAGTCCTCGCGTACGAGCGCAAACTCCATGAACTCGAGGGCAAACTCGCCCAGGAAACGCTGGAGAAGCGACTCGTGCGCGAGGACAAGGAGAAACTCGTTTTGCTCATGAACGAGCTCAAGACCAAGTACAACGAGCTCTTTGACAACGAGATCGACGTGCGCAAGGAGCTGCTCGCGTGCGAGCAGGAAAAGCTGGCGCTCAGCAAGGCGTTCGTGCAGTTTGAGATCGAGAAGAACACCACGTTGCAAGAGCTCGACAGCGACCGGTTCGAGATCGAGACCAAGCTCATCCAGGCCGAGCAGATGGTGCTCGAGATCCAGCAGGACGACAGCAAGAAAGTGTCGCAAATCCAGGACCTGATCGCGAAGATGAGCGAGCTCATCAGGGAGAAGACCGCCATGAGCGAAGAGCTCTCGCTGCTGCAAACTCACGCCAAGCAATCCGAGCAGCAGTTCCAGAAGGAGGCGAAGAAGAACCAGCAGCTGAGTCTCGAGCTGCTTGTCGCCGTCAACCAAAAGCACAAGGCGCACCAACAGCTCGAGGGCATCGATGCTC
Organism: Globisporangium emineosum; assembly: GCA_023334195.1. Taxonomy (NCBI): domain Eukaryota; phylum Oomycota; class Peronosporomycetes; order Pythiales; family Pythiaceae; genus Globisporangium; species Globisporangium emineosum. The sequence goes on from JAASGK010000785.1 coordinate 5,987, forward strand.
GCAACCGGGAGCTCGCAACGCAACTTGAGGAGATTCGCAGCAAATCCGAGCAATTGCGGGTGGAAAACGTCACGTTCCACGAGAAAACTGCGGCGATGAACGCGCAGATCGAGCAAATGCGCCGTGAGCTGGTGCTGAAAGAGCTCGAAGCGGAGAAGCTCCACTTCCACTCGCGCAACAACCAAATCGACCAGGAGTCCGAAGCCACAAAGCTCAACCGCGAATACGAAGTCAAGCTCACCAAACTCACGAATCAGCTGGAAACTGCGGTCTCGGCGTGTGCAAGCGAGAGAAAAGCGTTCGAGCTCCAGTTCGAGCGACTCACGCTCGACTTGACCAAGAGTCAGAAGGAGAAAGAGGAGCTCGTGCACTCGTGGATGACCAAGCTCCAGGAGAACGAAGAGCTCCTTGTGGCAAACGAGCGGCTGGTCCACGAGAGTGAGTCGCAAATCGAAGCGCACCGCCTAAAAATCGTGTTCCTCGCGTCTTCAAAAGATAATCTGGAGAACGACAGCGACAGTGGCAGCAATAGCAGCATGCTGCTGTTGCGAGAGCTCATCGCTTCGTATCAAGTTCACGAGAAGCAGCTTCGTAGTCAACTCGCACAGCTAAGAAGTAAGTCCTTCCGCTTGGAGAAGCGCCTTCGCGAGCGCGCGATCGACTTCACAGCAACAGCAACTGGCTCAGTTGGTGATCAAAAACTTGGCCTGGATGCGAGCTTTCATCCAGAGGCTTCAGGCGTTGGAGATGGCGATGTCTCAACAGATGAGAAGGGTAAATTGATGCTGTTGCTCCAGGAAATCAACACTGCGCAGGCTCAGATCGCTCTGGAGAAGGAGAAACACACGTCCAGCGTCCTCAAAGCCGTCGAACTCGAAAAGAAGAACCAATTTCTGACTCTCGAGTGCGACGCGTTGAAGCTCAAACTGGAGCAGAGCCACGACGAGGAGAAGCAGCACGTGGACGCGATCCGAGTCATGCACGAAGCGCTTCTAAAGCAGCTGGAGGAAGTGCGAGCGCGCCTCATCCAGCAACAGACCAACGAACTCGCGCTAAAGCAGCAACAATCGGTGGCGGGTGTCGCAAAGAAACTCGTTGGTACCCAGCAGCAACAGAAGCAACTCGCTGCTGCGGCTGTTGCAAGTAGCGCTCTTGAAGCCAACAACCACGCGGCGTGGCTCGCAGAAGAGAAGCAACGACTCGAGGTGAGACTCGCGGCAAGCACCAGGCAGTGGACGACACTGGTCGAGCAGGTGGAACGACGGTGCGCTGAGCTGCTCACGAAGAATGTCATGCTCGTGCAGGAGAACAGCGACCTGCGGGAGCATCTCAAGGTGAGAACCGCCGAGGATTTACACAAATGCCTCCACAAACTCACCTCGCTAACATCTCCTTGACTGATATGCTGCGGTCCTCACAAACAGGTGGTCATGGCGCGAAATCGAAACCGCACGAACAACACATAACTTATTTTACAATTTCCAACAAACTTGGGCAAACCAACCTCGCTTCGTCGAATTTTCTCTCTCTACTGCGGTGGCTGCTTCTTGTTTCGCTGTTGTTTCTTCTTGTTCCTTCATCTGTCTATGGGTGGATGTTGTTGCTGCGCAGCTGGAACGCATCGTACTGGCGCGTGCCCCAAACGTTGTAGCTCTTGCGGATCAACTGGTCCACGCGTCTTCCGATTTGCTGCCGGTTGAAGCCCACGCACAGGCGGTCGCGCAGGTCCGTGATCACCTTCGCGAGCTTCGCCGTCTCAAAGCATGGGAACGGCGAGTGTTGGCCTGTGGTCTGCAGTAGCGCTGCGATCTCCGACTGGTACTTCTGTAGCGAGTAAAAGCCCTCGCACATCAGGCGGCGGTACTTCGCAAACCCTTGCGACTCGAGCCCGCCCATGATCTCGACCATCTCGATTGTCAGCTTGAAAGGCGCGTCTTCAATACTAAACATGCCGCCGGGGGCGATCCCCAAGATGAACCCAAAGTCAATGTGGATGATGTGGCCCTCGGTGCTCAGCAAAATGTTGCCATTGTGGCGATCTTTCACCAAGAGCAAGTACGACACGACCGAGTACGCCGCCATGCTGTCGATGAAATTGGTGCGCGCAGCTTCAAATGTTGGGGTACCTGGCTCGCCGTAGATGCTCTTGAAGTACGCGAACAAGTTGCCACCCGGGAACGTCTTCTTGAGATGGTCGAGTGAGCACGCGTCGTTGATCGTCTCCAATAACCCGATATTCGCACCAGTAGCCACAATCCGATACGTTCTTAGCCACAGACTCGTGGTCTCAAACTCGAAGATCGACTGGAACTTCTTGATCAGCTGCATTGTAAACACCTCCTGCCTCAAATCGTCGTTCGTTTTCACAATCACTGAAAACAACTGCCACCCTGGCAGATGACCGAAAGGTGACTCACCGCGAATACGTTCTTTGCGCTCTTCCCAGCTCTCGCCGTACACTTTGCTGTCGTAGACAATGTTGTCGACCCCGTGGCGCTTGTGCGCGTTGGATGGGACGAGCGAGAAACCACGAACTCCCTCAGGAGTAGGGTTGCCGCGACTCGGATCCGACGATCCTGGGAACGTCATGTGCCGACCTAGAATGCCACTGCTTCCCCCTGCTCCACCTCCGCCGTTGACGTTGCCGCCTTCTGCAATACTGCCTACTGGATCCTGGTCATCTTCAAAGCAGCTCAAATGCGACTCGCGTCTTCTTTTGCTCGTAATCGGGCCGCCACCAAAGAACGCGCTGTTCGTAGATTCCGTAGACGAAACCAGTGAATCACGAGACGAAGTATCACCTAGAATCGCGAGACTCGCTGGCAGCGACTCGAAAAACGTCGAGTTTCGTGGATGCGACGAGTTGATGAACGGCCGCAGGCGATCGTCGGATCCGACCAGAGTCGTCGCGTTCACAGGGACAGTCTCCAAGAAAATCAGCGTCGGCGCGCGCATCTTCGTGGAAAACACTTTACCTTCGTTCGGTGGGATCCGCAGCACTCGGAACAGCTCGTCTGATGCAGTGCACAGTGGGTACAGTGCCGACTGCTGCAGCTTCTCGTTCATCTGGTTCAGCTCACGCTCGAGGTACCTGCCGCGATGCTGCACTGGCTGCACGAAACGCAGCCGTTCGCTGATCGCGGCGAGCGACTCCACAAAGTGTACTTGATCAAATACGAGCGCTTCGATTTGCGTTTGCGCCGAGCCCATCGCCCAATCCCCGACGCTCAACGATTCGTACAGGATGCTCGTCTGGAACTCGCACAACTCAACGCCCGAGTGCGCAAGTTCCATCGCGCTCGCTTCAAACTCGGGCACGGTCGTCGCATTCAGCCACCGCTTATTCACCGAGTCCTGTTCTCGTTCAATGAGCTCCTCGCTTTGCGCGTGTGTAATTTTGAGCCCACTCAATATCTCTTGGCGCTGGTGGTCAGGGCATTGCGCGAGCAGGTAGTCACTCCAGATCGTCGTGTTCCCTTCGCTGTACGGGTACACAAACCCAAGCAACGACAACAGCGAGTGCGGGTGCAGCCCATTCGAGTCGCCCACAGATGCCTGCACGTGCCAGATCGTCTGGAGCGCAATGCGCGGTGAGCGGCGGCAGATTGCACGAATGTACCTCCTCAAGTAGAAAAGCTGCACCGACGAGCTCTCAGCGTCGGCGTCGCAGCACTGGAACAGATGCAGGATCTGGTACCAGAGGTTCTCCACGCGATCGACGGAGTTCTCGACGTAGAACGGCAGTCGCTCACACGCGACGCGGAACAGGTGGGGCTTCTTGTGAGTCTGGTACAGGATTTTGATCGTCTTAACGAGGCTCATGGGGCCGCGACGCAGCTTGAGCATCGTGCGCTCAAAGAGGTCGGTCGTGTCAAATTGCGGGCCGCTCTGCAGGATCACGGCGTCCATGTTGGGGAAATTCAAGCTCACCGTGTTCAAAAATTTGGACATGGAGCGCAAGTACACGATGAAATCCTGTCGACGCGCGCAGGCGTAACAGCAACGACGCGCCGAACGAAGCCCCAAGTGGAACAACTTGATTGAGTTTGCGCAGTGGCGCGAGCAGAAAGCCTTTGCGCATGAGCCGCACACGTACCGCCGCGCCAACACGGTGCCGAAGCGGATCTCGCAGCGCGTGCACTCGCTCTCGCTTGTGTGGCCTGTGCTGGTGTGGCTGTAGTTGCTACTGACGCTTAGTGCTGCGGACGCCCGCGTCTGCTCTGATAGCAGCGAGATGCTCGGCGACCGCGGGGTCATGTCCACCGCAAGCGGGTACTGGTGTGTTGGCAACGCAGCGCCGGTATTGGCGTCGGACGCATGGCGGTTCGTGTTCATGGTCGCGCGCAGCACATCTTCCGGTACAATGCGGCGATTCTCCGAGCCGCCTCCGCCTTCGTGATGGGGGTTACCTCCGCCACCGCCTTCTCGCTTGTTGCGCTGGACGCACTTTTGCAGAATCGCGAGCCACGCGTCCTTCTCGTCGATGCTCTTGGCCGAACAGAGCAGCAGCCGGTTGCTGAACGTGCGCACGGCGAACGCGTGCGGGTACGAGTGGACTGAGCCGTGTCCGTTCCAGGGCTCGACGTCGCGCACCCACACTTCCCCTCTCAGCTGGCTGTCCTGGTGCGCGAGCTCCTCGGTCATGTACCAGCGCAAACGGCTGCCCTGCAGGATGCAGTAGCGCCATGAGCCCATGTACACGCTCGTGCTGTAGCGCTTGCGCAGGTAGCCTTCAAAGAAGAGCTTCTCATTCCCACCGCCTGTTCCTGTGTGGCCGTGGTTCTCGTCGCCGTAGTGGAGCTGCTGGTACTGGAGCTGCTCTTTCTCGAACGCCATGGTCTTCTGCAGCGACGCGTCGTCCATGCCGCCAAGCCCCATGCCGACGGGGACGCTACTATTGTTGTTGTAGTAGGGCAGCGTCATGGAGCTGGCGGCGGCGGCGCGGTCCAGCGGCAGTAGCTTGTCGCCAGCAGCGTACGCAGTCGTGGCGGTAGCAGTGGACGCCATACTGGTCGCCATATTGCTCAAACTGGACGTTTGCTCCCACAATCAACTCGCGCGTGTGTTGTTGGCTTGCTTTAACACACAACGATGGACTTGGTCCACACGCACACACAGACAGACAGAGAGAAAGAGACGACGCACAGAGTGCAAAAGAGAGAGCGGGCGCTACGCGCGCACACACACACACACAGGCGATCGACCGCTGAGCCAGGATGACGCGGTCTCTCTTGCGATAATGTGCTTCAAGTCGCTTGCTGGTCTGTCCGTTCGCTGTCTTCGTGCTTCCTTCTTGCTTGTTGTGGGCTTGTGTTGCTTTTTTGCTTTTGCTCTGCCGCTATTTTTTTGGACAGGGAAACGACCCAGGAATTTTACCGTGTTTTTCGTACAGGTATTACCAGGTATGCCCAGGTAATTCTGTCTCGTGTACGTATACCTGGTTCGCTTAGAACATAAACGGGGACAATTGGAACAGAAAAAGGATGACGCCCTGCTAGCATTAAAAATTAACGTGTTGCAGTGCGGCGAACTCGCCTGTGTTAGTTGCTCAGCTTCGCTCACCGAGTGCCAATGGCTGACATACGAAGCTTCTGCAAAGTCCCACAAAGTTCAAGGCGTTTTTGTCGAATTTGAATGCCCTGTGCTTCAAAGTATACATCATAGTATAGCTGGATAAATAAAACCTGGGTTGTTGTTTTACTGTATTTGTTTTGGTGTTGAGGGGTGGGTGCTCTTTCTTTGTTCCGCCTGCACCCTTCTTTTTCTGCCTCAGAAGAACTGAATTTTTTGAGACTGGTGTTCTGCGTCATTTGATTATGAATTTAGACAGCAGTTCCTGTAATCTGCGTGTTGCCCTTTAAAGAGACTCCCTTTAAAAGCTCAGGCTCAATTTGTCGTTTAAAAGGACGAGCGATCCTGTTCTCAGAGCGACACCAAATGTCGCACGAATGTAACTCCTTCGCCCCCACACCCTTTCCCGCTTGGTGACAACTTCAAACTGGCACATGCCCATGCTGAGGCCCAAATGTGACCAGTGGCTTTCAGTCGGCAAGGCCAAACGAGCACACCTATCTACCTACCCCAACCGAACCCAAGAAAAGAAGGCGTCGCTGCAATGATGGCGCTCTCCAAGCTGCCTGGCACCCAGGGCCTCAAGCTCCAAGAGCCGAAGAAGAAGACCTCTCTCGAGCCCTCCCCGCATGCGCTCGACGCGCTGCGTACACACATCCCGTGGCTGCTGCTCTTGCTGCTTTTGCTGCTTTTGTGGCCTCGCGGCGTAGTCGCGGTCGAGAAAGTGGACGCTGGCTCGGTGCTCAACTCGGCGGGGCGTGTGCGGCTCGGGCCGGGGATCGCTGCCGTTGGCGCGATGATCATCGGCGCAGTCGTGTGCTTGTTTGGGTACCGACTGCTGCGCCCCGCGATCTTCATCTGCGGGTTTCTCGCCGGTGGGCTACTTGTGGCGCTCGTCATCGAATACGCGTTCGCGTCCATGTCGTGGGTCGCGCTGGCGTCCTGGATCGGGTTCCTTGTGGGCGGCGCGATCACCGGCTGCGTGGTGCTCATGATGTACCACGTCGGACTCTTCATCATCGGTGCGCTGGCCGGCGCGCTGCTCGCGTTCACTCTCAACACGTCGCTCATGTATCGCCTGTACCCGAGCCAGCCGGACGTGATGCTCGTGATCCTGATCGTCGTACTGGGGCTCATCGGCGGATTGCTCGCGTGGAAAGTCGAGAAGCCCGTGATCATCCTCGCGACCGCCTTCATCGGTGCCGACGCGCTCGTCTGGGGGATCGGCTACTTTGCCGGCAAGTACCCAAGCGGTGCAGACCTGAAGCGGTTCCGCTACCAGGACCCACAGGGCGACTGGATCTACAAGATCCCAAAAGCGTGGTGGGCGTACCTGGTCGCGCTCATCGTGATCTTCCTCTTTGGTGTCTACTGGCAGTTCCGCAGGTCGGGCAAGGGCGTGAACTACTCCAGTGACAATACCGGCAGCAGTCCGGTTCTCGGAACCAGCAGGAGCGGCAGCGGCGGCGGCAATGAACGCTACGGCAGCACTGTGACGCCGCATCAGGGTGGGAACCCGATCTCGCACGTGTGAGGCGAAGAGTGCAGGTCGTTGAAGTTGCATTGCTGGTACGTGTCGAGGGTTTGCTTGTCAGTGTATGGCTGCACGATGCTGGTGTGGTGGTGACAAGACGCGTTAACAGAGTTCAGTTCGTGGAGCGTTTGCACATTTGGATGCATAATGAATATTTTAAGGGAGTTTTGGTGGTCGGCCCTTGTTGTGTTGGATCACATGGCACGTCAATTACGTTATGTACAGTGTGATGGAGGGGGCTCTTTTTTTGGCTGATTTGATTCCTGGGAGGAGTGTTTGTCATCAGCAGCCTCAGTTATCCAAAGATCACCAGACCAATGGAGGTGGCCTGGAACTGGCGCGAAGACGCCTCAGCAGGTGTTTCTTTTCTTTTCTTACATGGTAGTTTGTAAATACCTAGAGGGCTTTTGCTAATAGTTTACCAAACTCGTAGCTCTTCAAGATACTGTACTACAGCACACAGCTGACTGCAGTGTGACCACGAAAAAAACAATGCATGATCTAGAACTGTCTCCATGGGCAACTGCAAATCCAATTATCAGACACCCATGGCTTCCAAAAACAATACAATTTCAAAAAAGTTTAAACATGAAGCTTGTCTCCTGAAGCTGCAGGTGCAGCGCGTGCAAACAGGGCGAGTGCACGACGTTCCGGGTCTGCAAGAACCCTAGATCGTACAGGAGCGGCAGCATCTTGCGTCGCGGGCTGGTCAGGTGTAAGACCTGTTCCAGGCTGTGGAACCGAGATACGAACGCCTCGTCGAACATATGGAAGGTGGCTACGAGTGCGATCCGAGGAGAGGGTCGCCCCGAGTACCTTCGGAGGGCCAGAGGCTCGATCAGTGGTGCTACGTCGGTAGGGAACGAAGTTCCCAGGTGTCTTTCGACGCTTCCACACAACCACGATTTGACGTAAAGCGCGTCAAAGCTGATCTTTTATCTACTTGCAATTGTTGAGGGATGCGCTGCGGCTTCGCCAAATCGTGCGTCCCGTTCAGAGCCTTCTCCTCCTCGTGTTTGACACGAGAAAGAGGAACTGAGATCTGAATGCATTTGCCACTTGCCTCCGAGTGTCCTGGGATATAAATCCCTGCAGCAGCGGCACAACAACGATGGCAGCAGATTGCGCGAATGACGAGGAGGAGGTGCAATAGGATTCTCGTCCCTCATTGGCTGGCCCCCCGTCCTACACGTCCGGACGCACAGCTCGAATGGTCAGGGGGTGCATTTGGAGAGCCAACCTACCGATCCTTGTGGAAACACGGTCCCTTCTGCCTCTCTGTAACAGTTCTGAGTCTGGGTAGTTATCGTTATTCTTCAATTTTCCTCCAAGAGCTCTAGCTTCTTTCCAAGATGGTGGGTTCTTCGCTCTTGCTCCTCAAGACCGTGGCACTGGTGGCCGCCGCGCTCGTCGCCGCGCCGTCCGCCCAAGCTCAACAGCAGCAGCAGGGGAAGTGGGCCCCAGTACCGACGCCCGCGAAGTCGTTCACGCCGAGCCCTGGCCCGCCAGCCAACTGGTACGTCGCGGCGGAGGCCCCGGACTACAACAACATCGTGCACGCCGACTTCTTCCAAAAGATCAAGAAAGTACGCGGCAAAGGTGAGCGCTACGCGGTCTTCGACTGGGATAACACGTGCATGTACGGCGACATCTCGTACACGTCGGTGTACTATCAAGTGGACAATCTGGACTTCCGCCTCGCCCCCGATAAGTTTGCCGACGCGTTCTCGCTCGGGTACACGGAGGCGGATGGCGACGAGTGCCTCCCGCACGGCATCAACACGGTGCTGGGCAAGGACGTGAACGGCACGGACGTCACGGTCGCGCAGGCGATCAACGCGACGGCCCAGGACTACAAGTTCCTTTACGACGCGTACATCGCGCCAGCGCACAACCTCTCGGGGTCTAACACGAATGCCACGATGACGCTCGCGCAGATCAAGGAGACGATCGAGTTCAAGAACTTCCGCGCCAAGATCGCGTTCCTGGCGTTCGGGCTCGAAGGCTCGCTCGGCGTGAGCGAGCACGCGACGTGCACGATCCGCATCTCCATGACCGTGCTGACGCAGCTGCTCGTGGGTATGACGGATGCCGAGATCCGTTCGCTGATCCGCGCCAGTGTGCGCTGGAACCTCGCGGCCAAGCTCGAGTCCCCGACGTTCACATCGACCGGCAGCTTTGCGGTCACGGGTGAGTTGAGCACGGGCTTGCGCGTGTTCAATGGACAGGAGACGGTGATGCGCTCGCTGCGCGCCTACGACACCGACGTGTACATCATCAGCGCGTCGCCACAGCTGTTTGTCGAAGAGGTCGGCAAGTTCCTTGGACTGGGCTACATGGTGCCGACCACCAACGTCTGGGGTGTGCGCTTCACCACCGAGGACGGCAAGTTCTCCGGCAAGACAATCGCCGACTACCCGATCACGTGGGGTCCAGGCAAGGCGGAGATCGTCAACAAGTACCTCAAGCCGCACTACAAGGGCAAGGCGCCAGTGTACTCTTCCGGGGACTCGGATGGCGACTGCGACATGCTCGACACGGTCCGCGACGGCATCGTGCACGTGAACAATCGCCTGAAGGACAGCTCAACGTGCATCCAGGAGTTCTACGAGCTCTCGTGCAAGTACTTCATGTCGGAGGAGCCGTCGAGCAAGAACAAATACCTGCTGCAGGGCCAGGACAAGGAGATCGGCAGCTGGATTCCGTCGGGCTTCACGACCAGCGACGGCGTCTCGTACACGTCGAGCGCGGTCACCAACAACGCCTGCGCTGCGTACAAATTCCTCGAATAACTACACTGTACTTGCTGCGCTAAGATACGAAAACGAAGTCGATGGCTGTCCAGATTGGATCTATAAAGCATGCGCTTGGTCTTGCTGAGGGGCAACACGAACTACAGTGCACTTTCAAAGAAAGCAGGCACGTAAGACCCTAAGGCCCTTAGGTTCTGGTTGCTAGGGAGAATGAAAGCTACATAGAGCCCACTTTCCTGAATCTGCTTCGCTCGGGGCTCAGAGTCACTCGCTGGAGAAAAAAAAGAGAGAGCTCCGGCTGACTGCCGCGCGAGTAAGTTTATTACCACATTTGGCGAGAGTACCCGCCACCATGCTGTTGTTTCCCGAGGTACAGTGCGACCCAAAACTATAGACGCACCCCAGATTTTTGTTGATTTTCATCGTTGGTGAAAAATCAGATAGCATAAAGCTTACACAGAAACAAAATAGCAATTGGCAACAATAATGGTGCATTTGATTATAAAAA
>JAASGK010000786.1:0-16342 GCA_023334195.1 Globisporangium emineosum
AGATGTTTTCTGAGAAGATGAGTAATGACGATGCAGCATCATCACTTCATCTATAGCACAACTGGCTACCTTTAGCCCTGGCTCCCATGTCTTACCCTGTAGAGACATGTCCCGCTTCTCTCTGTCTCATCTCCGGTGCCCAGCACCCATTGAGATACGTATTGAGATATGTAATGAGAGGCCCATTACATACGCGCAATTGCTTTAAGGCCGAACCAAAGGTTCGCCGTACTTAGACGCACCTGTTCGGTGAGCGTCAAAGAAGTCAGTCAAGGACGGCTTCCCTGATTGGATAGAAACAACAAACAATTAGACCAAATCAGAAGAGTAGTTTGCAACAAGCACTTCAGAGCCACTCGTTATGCGCTGGCTCTGCAATTTACTTAGGATTTGTATGCTTCTATAGTTACACAAAGATAACTGAAGTGACCCCACAGGGGGTATTTCTCCATACAAATAAATAGTTTGACTTTTGCCTTCTAAGGGATACTTTGTAAGGTTTTACAGATTACCTTAGAGGTCCTAAGGTTAATCTAGATTGCGCTCAGAGAGCCAATCACTGTGCCAAGTTGCTCTACAGGAAGCAGGCAACACACTTGCGCACGAGTCCTTGAGCGAAGGTGTCCATACACGCTTTCTCACTCTGCGCACCGTGCTGCGTAACTCGAGCATTGACTTGCCCGGTTACATGCTCCAAGTTGTTGACGCCGTGCACTTACAAGGATCGGGCGTCAGCACGGAGGGTCTAGCACTCTTCCCACCCCAGTTTTGTCCAGCAGTTGGGGTATAAGGGCAAACGCAAACAAGACATTTTCCTCATCTTCGTCAAGTGGACGTCAATTTTCTATTGCCAAATGGTATTCGAACCCACAGGGCTCACCCGATTACGGCCCATAGCGAGCTTCCACCGGCGGAGGTCCTCGACGATTACCTCGCGTTTTCAACGGAGCACAAAGGAGTCATTGTGATGAAGTGCCAAGAAAAATCCTCTCGCACGACCTGTCCCCAACTTCCACCCGGTCGTAATACGGTGTCGCAGAAAGATCCAGTTCTCTCGACTCATGTCATCCACTCGCGCCGGAAACGAGACCGAGGGTGAAGTTGTCGGCACAGGGTGTGACCCAGGAAACACCAGGAAGTTGCAGGATGAGGGTGATTAACCATCACTCTGAGTGATTGGAAGACCACCGAATCCATTTGGCACCCCTGCTGATTCCTTGAAGATCTTCGCGACAGACGAAGTCTCCTCACTCACAAGCTTCCACGCTTCAACTTCTGTGGACACCTGGGAAGACTGCAGGAAAACCTGGGAATCCTAGGAACCCTGGAAGTAAAGTGAGAAAGACTAAGGGGGATGTGTTCGAGGTCCAACCTCCGGTTACTTCTACGGACATCTGCCTCGAACCCACTCAAGCTACAATCACCTTCGACACCAAGAGCGCTTCTCGTCACCAAGGACTCACTCCTAGACCTGAAGGAATTGGCGCTGTTTATAAAATGTTAATATGCTCTTCAATTTGCCAGCAAGTGAGCAAGCCCCCAATTCTCCGGTTCGACTTCGTCTCCCCAAAGACGACGGTGAGTATCAACGAAATCGCGTGGGTTCCGTGCGTCAGGTAAGAGAAGGTGTCAAAACCCCAAGCCAGTCTGTATACGTCTCGGTTGCCTTTGTGTGTGGAAGGGGCTGATTGTGATATACATTTCATATATATAAGTGTGCTGAAACTTTGCGACTGCCAAGTGAGACTGAGCTGAAAAGCGGTCATCATTTAGTCAAAGAGTAAAGAGGCGTCCCGAGAAAGAAAGAAAGAAAGAAAGAAATAGCGCCGGGGAAGTCCTGTCCGGGCGTGCCTGAGTGTAAAAACCGTCGCACCCTGGGAATTCCTCAAGTGAGAAAAGAGAAAATGGACGACCCGAATTGCCCGCCGACTGCAGGTTGAGAATATCCCTAGCAGTCGATTGTCCGAAGGGTAACAAGCCCCTAGTTGACATCCACGTCTTGTCCATTCGGCAATTGATCCCAGGCCTCGGGTTAAACCCCTCGATTGACCAACCGTCCCCGGACCCCCCACGTGTCCAGGGTTGACGTGACCCCCGGGAAGTGTACGGCGACACACCGGGCGAAGAACTATCGCCTGAAAGGTCTTGGATCCAGACCGAAAAACATAAGGATTATTGAGCGATTGCTGTGTTTGAGTGTGTTGCTCCTGATTAGCCTAGACGTTGTGAGTGACTCCCAGGTTCTTGCCTGAGTATTGCTTAGAACGAAAGAACTAAAGGGTACACAGTGTGAGGTATTTGACCAATTCTTGATCTCCTGGATAGAGCCCCGCCCCTTGGCTTGTATTCTGGGAGGTCCGAACCATTTATTGCTACAAAGGATTCGAATCTCGGAACCTTGGAGCACGCGCACACCCCAGGAAGCGGACAAAAACGCATCCACGCCACCACACCTTCGTCGAAACGATGTTGAGTCGCTCAGCGCCCTGCAGCGCTTTGTCCGTCCAGTGGGCGGAAAATCGTCCCACAGCAGCAGCGCCGGCACGGTTTTGTCAGGTCGGTTCTCGAAATGATGCTCAAGAAACCAAACTGACAGATCCGAGTTCCACCAGGCTGTGCTGTTGCCGAACAGCCGGACATCGAACTCGCTTTGCAAAGCTGTCATCTGCGACTACAGCCGCGATCCGAACCCGCGCCTCTTGTCCTTGTTCTCTATCGCCACGTCCTTCTTCGATTCTGCAGTCTTCAGAACGAGGAACGGAGTGTACTTGCGGCCAAACGAATCCCCCAGGAGCATGCAGGTGACGTGCTCTTTATTTTTGCCTCCGGATCGAATCCAGACTGTGTTGACGCCCTTGGAGTCGACCGTGGTCTTGGGAATATGCTCAAAGAACACTGGGGTTTGATCCGCGTTATAGACGACGTTGACCTGCAGGTCATGCATTCGAGCCCTGAGATCTTCGTTGAACTTGGTCAGGGCCGCATCGCGATCAGTGGGGGTCTTCTACCCTTGGCACGTCCGTGAACGGAACGAGAGGGCATGGCGGCTCAGGAACGCTTTATGCCATGACCACGAGGCAGAGAAAACCGACATCAAGACACCAACTTCTTCTCCTACTTGCCTCGCTTTGCGCTTCAGCATTGCTGCCGAGACCGGAGCGCTGTTTGCGCGGCAGCCGTTGATCCAGTTAAGGATATCCAGCTCAGCGTCGCGGGGGAGCACTGTCACTACTCCTTGCTTGCGAAGCCGTCTCTGGTCCCCTGAAGCTTACTGGTTGCATGCAGCGGCGATCTCGGCGAAGCGCTTGACCCACAGGTAGATGCTCTTGGACTTGGTGTCACGCAGGGAGCCCGATAGATTCGGACAGAAGCGGTCAAGCGTGCTGGCCATTCCATTTGCTTGAAAGTGTTGCATCGCTGTCTGCCAAAAGTGGCATGTGGGCACAGCCCTGCTGTACGACAGCGGCTTCGCACCGCCGTTGCTGGTCACCTTCGCTCTTCCCTTGGGCATATTTCTCACTGACGCATTTAAAAAGGCGGGAAACAAGCGAATACTCTAGTCCCATTCAAATTCGAGTGAACAGTTGTTGTGTTTTACGTCTCCGTGGGTAATCACCAGTGTCGGATAGAAGAAAGGAAACGCACTTCTTTTTTTAGTGATCTCATTGGCTAAAAAGAGGTGTCGGATACAAGCATGAGTCGGATATAAGTAAGGTTTTACAGTATGTTAGTAAACACAATTTTTAACTTTTTAAAAAGATTAAACTCCGATTTAAAAAACATCCAAATGTATTTCCCGGTTACTGTCCGGAATTTGCTTTTACATTTATCTTCAACAATATATTGGAAAGTCTACCGTAACCGAGTCCAGAAGATCCATCGCACCGAAGCCACCCTGAATTCTGGCCCCAATGAGTATCTTGTTCTTCGCAGTCTTGTTTGATTCACAGCAACAGCTCACGAGAACGAGCAGAATGGAAGCGAACGCGGCGCTGCAGCGCAGGCGCGTGCTCCAAGAAGCTGCTGCCGGTGCTGGCGGCAGCGGGTGCGCTGCCGACGGCACGTACGAGCTGCTGGACGTGGATGTGGACAAGCCCGTGAAGAAGCCGCAGCAGATCGAGGCGCTGCTGACGAGCCGCGTGGCGTGGGGGGACGTCGCGCCGCTCGTGTTCTTTGGCACGAGCGACAGCTCGCTGCACTGCTACGTGCCGTCAACGGGCTCGTCGTCTGCTGCGACTGCAACAGCGGCCGTGGGTCAGCTCACGTACCTGCGCTGGCACACATCGTACAAGAAAGTGTTCCACGCGTGCGCGCAGTTCCTGGACTCGTGGGGGGTCTACCTCACGCTCTCTGACGCGAAGTTGGCGCTCTACGCGCTGCCCCTGCAAAGCAACCCGGAGATTGACGGCAGCACATCATCGTCGATCATGAAAGGCATCGGCATCGGCATTGGCGGGAATAGCAACAGCAACCGTGACAAGATGCTGGTGGTGGACGAGACCAAGCAAACGACACTGTTTGCCGCGCACGAAGGCGCGAAAGTGGTCGTGAGCCTCTCCAAGCAGCACACGCTTCGGGTCTACGACTGGACGGTCAACCGCACGCTGGAGTTGCGCGCGCAGCACGAGCTCCCGCTGCTGCTGTCGAGTAGTCTTGATAACAGCAGCACTGGATCCTCCGCCCCGGTACTTCCAGCACTGTCACCCTCGGCGCTTCCGGTGCAGAAGATGATCGTCATGGGCGAGAGCCACCTGTTCCTGCAGTTCAAGAAGGAGTGGTATGTGCTCAACGTCGACAGCGGCAAGTTCATCGAAATGCGTGCGACGGACATCAGCACGGCGCTCAGCTTGGACACCGTCGCGTGCGCCGTGGCGGTCCCGAGCCGACAAACAGGGCTCCACCACCACAGCCACCAGCTGCGTGATGTGTTTCTCGCGGGCAAGCACAGCGCGGCGATCGTCGCGCTCGCAGTGGACAATGAGGACGAAGAAGAGGCGACGATCATCGACGAGAAGATGCGCTCGAACCCGCAGAATGTCTCGGACGACCGCGTGCGCGTCAAAGTGGAGCGCGTGCTCGAGTACAATCTGGCGCCGCGCGGCGCCTACTACCACCACCCGTTCCTGCTGCTCGACCAGCAGGACAAGGTCGCAGTGTACAACATTGGCTCGATGCGTCTGCTGCAGAGCATCCCGACAAAGTCTCTGTATGGCGCGTCCTCTGTGATCTCGATCGAGAAGCTCGCGAGTCGCAGCAGCAACTCTGGCATGCTTTCTTCCCAGCAATACACGGAGACCACTGCGGATCTACCAGCGTCCTTCTTCACGGCGTCAGCGCCGTTCAGTCTCCAGCTGCTCAAGATGAAGCCAATTGAGCTACTGGTGAAGCAGGCGCAGGACCAGAACCGCGTGGAAGACGCGGTCGCGCTCTGCAAACTGTGCCCCGAGGGCTGCAACTTGAACGACGAAGATCTGCGCGCGCTCTATGCCCAGCACGCGTTTGAGCTCTTTCGCTGCGGCCAGTACCGCCAGGCGATGTCGTTCTTCCTGGAGAGCAAGCTGGACGTACTGCAAGTGCTGCTGACGTCGTACCCGCGTGACCTGCTGCCGAGAAGCAGCGGAGGAGGCGGGAGCAAGAGCAGTCCTCGGCAGCATACAGCAGCAGAGCTGAAAGGCGACGCTCTCGTGCAGAGCCTACTGGCGTTGATTCTCCTGCTGCGCCACCGACGCGACTCGCTGGTGAACAACCCTGCTGCCGCTGCAGCTCAGAGCGATTTCCACACGAACCGAAAGCAGCAGAATGGCGCTGACAAGAAGCTCGAGATCATCGACACGGTCCTCTTAAAGTGTCTGGTTCTTATTTGCGAGAAAGAAGAGCACGCCCCACTGGCAAAAAAAGAGCTCATGACGCTCGTGTCGGGGAAAAACTACTGCGAAATGGGCGAGGCCGAGATTTTCCTGCGCTCGCACCGCCAGCTCAAGGCGCTGCTCGCGTTCTACGCGACCCGCAAGGAGCACCGCAAGGCGCTTGAGCTCCTGGAAGATCTGGAGCGAACTGCAAGCGCCAGTGAGAAAGCGACGGCGACAACAACGACAACACCGCCATTGCCTGTGGGTGCAGAGAGCTTGCAGACGTCAGAGGAGTACATGGTGCTCATCAAAGAGTACCTCCAGCGGCTCGGCCAGAGCAAAGCCGAGCTCGTGTTCGAGTTCTCGCGCCGCGTGATCGCAGTGAAACCTGCGCTCGGGCTCTCAGTTTTCACGCATCGCAAAGTGCGCGAGCAGAAGGAAGATATCGACCCGTCGCTGATTCTGAGCCACTTGAAGACCTGCGAGGTCCAGCAGGCGGTGGCTTCCGGAGACGTTGGCTCTCCGTTGAAAAGCGGATCGTCGTCTACTTCGACTACTATGGACGCAGAAATTACTGCTACTACTACGACTTCTACGACTAAAGCAGCGGCGACGCTGCCGCTGATTGATCCACGGTTCCTGGCGATCGAGTACCTCACGCAAGTGATTTTCGATGGGAAAACGCCGATCACCTCGCGTCTCCACGACGACGTGGTCTACCTCTTGCTGGACGCGATCAACATGGAGATGCACGCCCACAACAACAGCAGCGGGCGCAATAGCACCAACAACAGCAACATCAATGGAACTCGCTTGACAAGCCGCGTGAGCTCGCAACGAGGACTTGTCGGCGCTTTACGGAGAAAGCTCATCGTGTTCCTGGAATCGGAGAGTAGTGCGTACCACCCGGAGCGCATGCTGAGCAGGACGCCCATGGACATGGTCGACGAGCGCGCCGCGTTGTTATCCAAGCTCGGGCGCCACCACGAAGTGCTGCAGCTCTACGCCATCGACCTCAAAGACGCGTCGCTCGCGGAGGGCTACTGCAACCGCTGCTACGACGCCAAGCTCGCGGACTCGTCCATTTACTCTGCGCTGCTGCGTTTGTACTTGCGACCGCTGCCGTCTCAGCTTGCAGCGATGGGCGTGTCGTCGTCACTAGGCCCACCGCTTCTCCGACACCAACGATCCACCAGTTCTTCGCCATCGTCATCAGCGTTCCTATCAAGCGAAGCGGTCGCTGTGGCGGTGGGCATCCTGAACAAGTACCCGGAGCGCATCGACGTGCCGACCGCGCTCGAGCTGCTCCCGTCGGATGTGCCTGTGGCCTCGCTCTCGGTCTTCTTCCGCCGCGTGCTCGAGTGCCAGGTGGAGCGCTACCGCAACGGCCAAGTAAAGAAGCAGTTGTCCAAGATGGAGAACTTCAAGATCCGGCAGACGTTGTCCACGAAGCGCAAGGGCTCAGTCACGGTCTGGTCGTCGCACTGCTGCCAGGGGTGCGGCAAGAAGCTCGGCACGGGCACGTTTGTGCGGCTCCCAGGCGGCGCGCTGCTCCACTATGCGTGCCAGCCAGCAGTGATGTAATGTGCTCGTTCCTTCGTCAACCCAGACCCATCTTCCTCCTGGGTTTGTTAGCTTTGCGTCACAGGTAAGTCGTTGTATCGCAGCGTCACGGGTTTCTTCCAGGACGACTGTCCGTTGCGTTTATCGAAATAATAGTATTGCCGTGTCTGTGGGTCCCACACTTTCTGAATGCGCGCGTAGAGGAGGCGGTAGAGTTCGTTGCGAGCAACGCAGTAGCGCAGGAAGCCTCGGAGCACGCTGGCGGCCTCTTGCGGATCGACGATCGCGTCGACTCGGCGCCGCTTGATGTGCCGCACGACGCGCACATCCTGGTCGTCAATCATCCAGGGCTTCTCCCACTTGACGACCCCGGTCTTCTTGTTGTAGTAGTAGTAGTGGTCCGTGGCTGGGTCGTAGATCTTCTCGTACGCCTCGAAGAGCAGCTGCCGGAGCTGGTCGCGCGCCTTGCGGGCTCGCCACACGCGCTGCAGGCGACACGCGGCGTCGTCACGAGACATCTGGCGGAGCTTCTGGAGCCGCCGCTTGTGGCGCTTGACCCGAGCGCGTTCGCTCATGTGGGGACCTGCCACCGCTGCTGCTGCTGATATGGAGAGCGCTTTTCGCGGCGAGGAGCTCTTCAGAGCCTCCGGTACGACGGTGCTCTTGCGCGCCGAGAGCGACTTTTGCGGACTCGCCCTAGCCCCAGTTGTTGCTTCCTCTTCGATCACTTCCAGATCAAACTCGCCGAGCACCGCCGGCTTGAGCCAGGACGCCGCGTGGAGCACCGTGTCGTAGTAGTAGGGCTTGCCCGAGTTCGGGTCCATGAGCTTGCGGTATCGGCGACTCAGGAGCTCGAAGAACTGCTTGCGGCACACGAAGCGCCGGAAAAGCGCCTGGATCGTCCGCGCTGCAGCGTTCGGGTCCGCGAATTTCTCCTTGCGCGCCTGTCTCTTCCTCCGCCTTTGAGGCGAACCCGAAGCCGCCTTGCCCTTGTTCGTGCCGGAGCTCTTGCTACCATCCGGCTCAGGGTCTTCGTTCTCGCGTAGTAGCTTTGGCTTTTCCCACGTCGACTCCTTCGTGACCGTGTTGTAGTAGAAGTGTAGCCCCGACGCGTTGTCAAAGATCCTCTTGTAGCGCGACTGGATGATCTTCTTGATGCGCTTCCGCTGCTGGAACGAGCGGAAGAGTAGCTGGATCACGCGCGCCGCGTCGTCCTGCGTCATGCTCGCGAACCGCTTCAGACGCTGGATCTCGATCGGGTCGCCCAGGTCATACAGGCGTCTGAGCAGCGCTGGCGGCGTCCACAGGACCTTGGGCTTCCCAGTTGGCATGGCGATGGTGATACCAAACGGACCTTGGCGAGCGATGTAGTACACTTGCTCCTTCTCGAGGTCAAAGTGCTTCTCGTACATCTTTTGCAGGCGCTTCTTCACAGCTCGTCGCGCCAGGCAGCCTCGCCGATGCGCCTGCAGGATCGTCGCAGCCTCGAACTTTGTCAGCGGCGGCTTGATGATCGGCAGTATATCTGGGTCGCGAATCGGGATGTCCACGTCAAGACCGATTTCCGGCGGGCGCTGCCACGAGACCTTGTCTCGCCACAGATTGTAGTAGAAGAACGCGTTGTGCTTGATGCTGAAGACGCGCTGGTAGTGCTTCTCGCGGGCCTTTTGCAGCAAGCGCCTCGCTTTCCTCGCGCGGTAGAGACACTGCAGTTTGCGGATCGCTTCGTATTCGCCCAGCGGTGCTCCTCTCGGTCGAAGCCCATGCAGCTGCTTCTCATGGAAGCAGTGACGACACACCCAGAGCTTGAGTGGCGACGGCTGGAAGCCCTCGCAGCGCCAGCACACGCGACAGAGCGGGTGCACGATCGCGTCAATGTCGATGGCTTCAATGCGCTGCGCCTCTTGTGCGTCCTCTTGTTCGTGGGCCTTGCGGTCGGCTTGCGGCTCGAGTCTCGGCGGAGGCAGCGGGTGGTTGTTCAGGCTTTTCTTCGCTGAGAAGCATGATGAGGACAATGACACGGGCGGGATCTTGCTCAGGTTCAGTCTCGGGATCACGGTCGGCTGCACACGCCAGAGTCGGTGGGCCTCGCGCTTCTCATAGCTCTCGGCGTCCCGCGAGAGCGTGTTGAAGAGGACAAACGTGCGTCCACAAGAGAGGGACGCTATCCTCTCAAAAGACGAACCGTCTCGCAGCTGAACCTTCTGTGGGTGGGGACTGAACCGCTGGACACTCCCCCACATGAAAACCTGGTTCTCAGTTGTGAGCACGGCTGTATGGTGCATCCCACACGCGATCTGAGTGGCGAGCTGCTCGTTCACGACCAGGCTCTGCGGCACGCGAACGCAGTGCGGCTCATGGAGAACCTGTTGCACGCCCGCTCCTAGCTTTGACAGCACAATCAATACAAATAAGCAACCACAACACCAACAAAGGCAACATCTTCTAATGCTCTCACCTGTCCGTAGATGCCTGTGCCCCACGTGAACACTCGTCCGCTCGTCGCCTGTGGATCTTCAGTAGCGATACAGGCACTGTGCCACGTTCCACACGCGATCTCCAGTACCACCAGCGTCTCAAGCCTCCCGCAGAGCATCACGGGCTTGCCGATTTGCTCCTGTGCTTTGAAATCCCCATGGCCGAGTCGTCCGCCGTCATTGCAACCCCAAGAGTACACTTTGCCCTCGACCGAGAGCGCCATCGAGTGCAGCGCGCCGCAAGCAACTTTGCGAATGTTGATAGCGCGTAAGAGCTCCACTTGGTGCATCACGAACGGCTTGGGGAAAGCCACGCTGCTGCCGTTGACCGTGCTGTTGTTGTTGGGCTTTTGGCTACCCGGACCAGTCGTCGTCATCGTCGTCCCAAGCTGGCCGTACGAGTTGCTGCCCCAGCAGAACGTGACGCCATCATGCCCCGCCACTTCGTCACAGACCGCGATCGTGTGGTGCCGACCGACGGCCACCGCGACAGATCTGTACGTCGCGATCGCAGCCACGACGGTCGCGCGGTTCCTCGCAACAGTGTCCGCAGACTCGATGGGAACGCCCAGTTCCCCGTGTGGGTTGTCGCCCCAGGAGAAGAGCTCCCCGGCCTTCGCTAGCGCCACCGCGTGCGCCCGCGCGACCTTGACGTTCACGATGTGCTCGGTGCGCAACGTGTGCATGAAGACCGGATTCACGAGCCAGCGACTCTCGCTCGGGTCGTCGAACTGCGCACTGGCGCTTCTCTTCGAGCTGTCGTTGGTCGGCAAAGCGCTGCAGAGTCCAACTTGGGAGGACAGCCCGCCGGTCTTGCAGAGCCAGAGCGCTCCTCGTGTGGCGTCGATCGCGTACACTGCGTCGGAATCAGGACCCTGTCAATTTGTACACGTAAATGACTTTGTTCAGTTTGGTTAGCGACCATGATTCATTCCACATAACCACGTGAACCTACTGCCGCGACGCTTGTGATGCCCTTGCCGCGCAAAGGGCGGATGTCGATCGGCTCGGCGCCCGGATACGCCTCGCAAAAGTACACGGTGCCCTGTCCTAGAGGCACGAATTAGCTGGAGCTACGGTTCATCATGACTCCGGAATATATTGCCTTCAGCGTACCTTTCACATGGGTCTCGAGCGCCTTAGCAGCAGCGTCGCCGGCCAAGTCGTTCACGCGCACGTGCTGGTCCACCCAGCGCTGGATGCGACCAAGGAGCAGCACTTTCTTGCCCGTGGACGGCAGGTTGAGCGAGAGCGCGACCAGCCGGAGCTCCTCGCGCTTGAGCGTGCGCAGGTCCACGGACCGCCAGTGCTTGCGGTCGCGCGCGTGGTGGAACGCGCGCAGCACCTGGAACGACTGCGTCACGCTCGAGCGGTTGGCGCGGAACGCCTTACGCAGCAGGTAGGACCGGAAGTACTTCTGGATCATGGTCGCCGCGAGCACCTGGCGGCGTTTCTTGCGTCCCGGTCGCCATCCCGGGTGGAGCTTGGGCGTGGGTCTCTGCTTCCTGGGCCGCCTGGGGTCCATTTTGCTGCACTGTTGGGTTTGAAAAACGATGGAGTGCTCCAAAACGACGCGCCCGTGGAGGAGAGTCAATGCACTGGTATTTTCGTCAGCTAGTGGGACTCCCTTCAACTTGGTTGATGATGCTGGATGGATGAGGATACGGACTGACTGACTGACTGGGGCCGGACACTTGCTTGAGGCCCTCTCTTGCATTCTTCTCGGTTGTGTATTGTAATAAACCCTCAACAACAACAACAGAAGAAGACGAACGCACACACGATCCTAGCCTACTACCCCACTCTTACCACCAGTACATACTCACTCGTCTTGAAATTTGGATGCTCTCTCTCTCTCTCATCGCTAGAGCTCTAAAACACGCCGACGCACCAGCGCTGGTACTTGTCGTACCACTTTGTGCGCCAGTTGTCGAGCGACGCGTCGATGAGGCTGTGCACAAAGTCCTCGCACGAGTTGATGTCGAGTTCCGGCTGGAACCGCGCCGCCAGCCGCTCGACCGTGCCCTTCGGGTCGCCCGCGAAGCACGGCAGGTGCTCGTTGCCGTTCAGCATCATCTCGACCAGCAGGATGAACCGGTGGCGGTACTTGCGCGCGACGAGGAACGCGCGCACGCAGAGCGAGCGGAACTGGCGGAACGACGCCGAGCGCGGCCCGCCCATGAGCTCCACAAAGTCGCTCGTGAGCTTGAACGGCGCTTGCTCGAACGCCATGTTGCCCGGGTTGTTGGACAGGATGAACCCAAAGTCAATGTGGATGATGTGGCCCTCGGCGTCCAGCAGGATGTTGCCGTTGTGCCTATCTTTCACCTGCAGCAAATAGCACACGATCGCGTACCCGGCCATACTGCTCACAAAGTTCGACCGCGCCTTGCGGAACTCGGACGACCCGGGTTCGCCAAAGTGCCGCACGAAAAAGTCGAGCAGCGTCGTGAACGCGCGGTCGTTGCGCTTGAGCGAGTCGATGGAGATCGTGTCGGCAATCGCTTCGACGAGCCCCGCGGTGGGCGAGATTGCGATCACGTCGTACGGACGCAGGAATACTGGCAGTTTGGCTTCTTCAAACACTTTGGCGAATTGCTGGATGAGCTGCGCTGCGAGCTGCTCCTGGCGCAAGTCGTCGTTGCTCTTGACGATCACGGGCAGCAAGCGCCAGCCTGGCTGGTCCCCAAATTCCGACTTGGCTTGGATGCGGCGCTCCTTGTCGGCCCAGCGCTCGGTAAAGATCACGAGCGGCTGGTCGCCGCCACGTCGCGTCGCCGACGGTGGCCCGGCCTCGTTGCTCTCGTCCTGTTCGTCCATCATCATCCACTTGCTGTCGCGCTCCGAGAGCGTCAGCAGGAACTGGTCCGTGCTATCAAAGCGCACAAGCGGGCGTGGCGAGGTCGGCGAGCCCAGCGACTGCGGTGAGAGCAGCGTGTCTGACTTGGGTGAGTACATCGAGTCTTCCGGCTCGTACTGCGTGGTGGACCCTGCTGCTGCTGGGGAGTGCGGTCCAGGAGCGACGCGTCGACCGTACGCCACACCACCGCTGCCACTACCTGAAGTATCGATCGTAAGACTGAATTTCGACACGTCGTTGGAAAATGGCTGGGACGGACTGAGCAGCTTGCTGGTCGACTGACTGCCGGTCTCAATGTCGTCATTGTGGCTCCCAAGTAGTGCTTCGTGTGGAGTACCTCGGACATCTCCATTGCTGTTGGGGTTGCTGTTGTTGGTGCTATTGTTTTTTGCAGCGCCCGGCATCTTTTGCACCAGCGTGTCGATGAGTCCGTTGAAGAGCTCGCCCGGCTGCGGGATCGACGACGTGATGTGCTGCGAGAACGAGCGCTTGCGCGGACTCGCGAGTGGCTTGTGCTCGCTCCAGAAGCCGAGCTTCGCGGCGTCCGGCGACACCATCGGCGGGCGCTCGCCTGCTGGTCCAGTTGATCCTCCGGAGGCGGTGGCGGCGGCGGCCTTGAGCAAGTCGCTCTGCGACGATGAGTCCCAGAGACTGAGCGTGAATCGGCGGCCTTTGAACATGCTCCCGCGCTTGCGGCGCGCTTTCTTGACCTCCAGTGGCGACGGGTAGCTCACCACTTCTGCGCACAGCAAGTACGGGACACGTTCCTGCAACACAAGTATACGCACAACACACAGACACCACAGGCGCAAGTCAGTACAAGTTTGCGCACACGCAAGTGTTGCGTGTTTCCCCAAAAACCACTCGTAAGAAACACACTCACCCGTGTGGAGAACGTGAAGCTCTCTTCAACGTGGATGCGCTTGAGTCGGTGGTACGGATCGCCCACGGGCAGGTAGAGCGAGTTGCTCGGCAGGTACTGCGCCTCAATGTCGAGTAACCACTGGCGCAGCTTTTACAACAAACAAACAAGTATACGCAGCGCAAGTTTGTCAGCCAACAAGAAAACAAACAACCCCCAACAATATAACAACCAAAGCCATAATCACAAACATACCATGTTGTTGCGCTGGTTGTAGGCGACGGACCGGAGGTTGGACGACAGGTTGGCGAGCGCCGTGAGGAATGTCGTCTCTCTCTCGAACGGGTCACCCATAGCGCCGCCGCCGCCGCGCTCGAGGTCCTGGAATGTGAAGTAGTGGTCGTCGTCTCGTTGCGCGAGGAGCGCTTCGGCTTCTTGCGGTGCGCACGAGAGCAGCGTGTGGCGGTCCGCCGGCCCTCCTCCGCTACTCCGTCTGCCGCTGCGTCGGTCCGACCTCTGCTGCTGCTGGTAGTCATTGTCGTTGTCCTTGTGGTCCTGCTGGTGGCTGTCGCTGCTGTCGTCAACTGGCGGGAACTCGATCGCGCGCGCTGGGATCACCCCGCGGTCCGACACTTCTTCGATCAGCATCTTGACGCGCTTGTTGTTCTCCTCCGTGGGGAACGCCGGGCTCGCGACGCAGTACGACTGCAGGTACCAGAGCACCTTGTGTGCAAACACGTGCGAGAGCGAGCACTTCTCCAGCAAGATGATGCAGAGCTGCGGGCTCTGCACAAACGCGCCGTGCAGCAGGAACGAGCAGAGCTGCGGCAAGTAGAACTCGAAAGCCTGCGGGTTGCGGTCGTAGGCGCCAGCGAGTCGCTCGACCGCGCCATCGCGGTGCGCGTAGAGTCGCACGATGGCTTCAAACGTTGGGTCGGTCTGCTTCTTCTTGAACTGCTTGACCAGCTGAGCCCACTTGGTGCGCCAGAGCGCCAGTCTGACGTCGTCGTGGTGCTGCTGCTGTTGCTGGTAATACAGCGACGTCGACGGCGCGAGAAGGTTTGCGCGCTCGCCCAGCACGTCGCGCATGAGGCTGTCGTCTGCAAGCTTCCCACGACTGTGGTTGAGCTGCAGGATGTAGCCGAACTGCAGCATGGCGCTGAAGAGTGAGAGCACCCAGAGCGTGTACACGTACGTGTCGCCCCAGCGCAGTCCGCGGAAGCGTTGGAATGACTGCGCGTCTTGCCAGAAGATCACCGGCTGCAGACAGCTGAGCGCGCAGAGCACGGCTTCAAAGAGGAACACGAAGAACACGAATAGCCGGGTCGCCGGCGCTTGCTTGCTCGCCTGCCGGATGTAGACGAAGAGCACGACACGCAGCAGCGAGAGCGCCGCCATGGCTGCCAGCGACTGCTTGAAGTGCAGCGCGGCGCGCAGGTCCTCGCGCACGAGCTCTGCGCGCTGGTTGGCCACGGGCGTGAGCGCGTACCAGAGCAGCACGGCCAGCTCCGCCGAGAGCGTCACGACGTTGAGCAGCCCCATGCGGACGGTCTTTCTATCGGCAGCGACTCACACAGGCAGATGTTGCGGATGCAAGAGGAGCAAGAGAGAGAGAGCCCGCGCGCGCTCGTCCACCGACACAACGCTTCTGCGGCGTGGGGATGGCGGAAAGTGAGGGGAAATCAGGATGGATCCCTCTTCTCGCGAATCAGTTGGCGCGGCTGACAAACAGAGATTGAGAATTCTATCTTTTGATATTTTTCTTTATATGTTAATACAAAATATAAAACCTGACAGGATATGTGTTTTAGAGAGTATCAATTTGTACAAACTGCTCACAAAGACCATAATTCTGAATTTTCGGCATACAAAACTATAGTATAAATATCTCTCCATAGTTTGTATTGTGAGCACTTCTTCGCGAGTATAGTTCAATCATACACTATCAAACACCACCAAACTGGTTTTTGACAGTTTAAAAACCACTAAGGAAGTTTTAAGGTACAGTCACACCCCTTTATAAGGGTACGTTTGTGGGCACATTCCTGACTTTGCCCTTATACAGCTGCTCTTATAAGAGTAACAAATCGTACTTAAATGGAGAGACAGACCTTCTGGAGAACAGACCAAGCATGCCATTGAAAATGCGTTTCTCCACGTGTATATCGAGACCGAGAGCCGCTGATCCAGGATCTACGACGCATGCTGCGCATCTACATGGACCACAACGCACACTTCTCCGATACAAACATGGCACGTGCGGTTTAACTTGCCTGTCGCACCGCCAGTGCTACTGCTGCTATTGCCCGGCTTCTCTGTGTACAAAATGCCGATCTTATTTCTGTGTATTTCGCCCCATCGTGACTCCAAGGCTGCTCGTGTTCGTCGCTCACACAGGATGCTTGACGCTCGCTGTAGTGCTGCTAGCAGAGGCATACTTGCGCGTCCACACGGGCGAGAAGACATGCCTCTCAGGCGATGTCCCCACCACACCAGAGAGCGCAGACCGCACGTGCGCCTACAAGCTCAGCGCGTTTGCTGCAGCCCCAAGACACTCTGCTCGTGCCAATTCAAGCCCGTCGACTTTGGGGTACGCCGGGGCCCCCACAGACACGAGCGTGACGGTGGCCTGGAGCTAAAGTGGCCGACAGCATCGTCTGGATCGGCAGCTCGCCGTTCACGGTCGACAAAGTCGCGAATGTGGCCATTGCGAGCGCCGCGTACTACTCCG
>JAASGK010000787.1:0-16308 GCA_023334195.1 Globisporangium emineosum
ATGCAGTACCAATTGAGCGAGTTATATTGTGGAGTCGCTTGAAGCTGGTGTGTGTGTGTGCGTGTGCATTCGAGTCATTTTCGCAGAGCTCTATGCGATTATTGACGGTTTTCATGTGAAGTAGCTCTGGGCTGGCGCAAAGAATGTATGGAGGTTTGAGCAGTGTGTGTGTGTGGAGTTTGTGAGTCAGTCGAAAGATTGCTTTGATATTATTAATTCAGTCTTGTTTGAAAGCCACGATGCTGCCTTGTTGTTTGCCTCGCTCACTGGCTTTCTCGCACGCCCCATGACGTCCGTGAGTGACGTTGCGCCTCTTTGAGCATTCGGCGACAGCAGGGCAGGCGAGTGTCGCAAAACGGAAACGTCCGCACTTCAAGTGCGCTTCCCAAGCTGATCGGTCAATCGGTCATTCTCAGAAAAAGAAGACCGACCAGTCGACGAACAACGACGATACACAATAATGCGCGAGTCGTGGTGGATTTTGTGGGAGGCTGACACTGTAAAGAACCGCAGCGCGGAGGCGAATGCCCAATGAACTATGGAGACGGCTGTGCGGATCAGAACTAGCACACCAGTGGCTATTGTACACGCTCCATGCTCCATGCTGGTGGTGGTGGATAAGTGAGTGGGATGTGTCTGTCCGACCGAATCTACGAATAACGAAGCCAGGTGGCGTCATTCTGTAGACGCATCCGCGCGAGAGACCAAAGAGCCAAAGAGCAGTCATCGCGTCTTCTTTTGGAAGAGTGGCATTTACTTGCGCTTGGAGACACGGACGTCAACAGGAAGACGAAGCCCCAGCCAGCATCCGACCAGACGGTCGCTCTTGTGTCCGCTGATTGTGTCGTCTGCTGCGACGGCAGGTGAGAGAGGAGAGAAATGCGCGAGCGGAAGGAAAGGAGAGCGAGCACCCTCGTCCACTCATCACCAGCCCAGCAACAAGATCTTGAGGTTGGTTGGATGATCGGCGGATGGATGGTTGGATCGAAAGAGAGTGAGAGAGCGAAAGAGCGATCTGAGTCCGCGGGCGTCCCACGGCTGCGAGAGCAAGGCCGGCCGGCCGATGGGCATGCACGCATGCGAGGACTCAACGCTATGCTGCAGCAGATACAAGTTGATACTATCCGCCGCGCGCAAAGAAAGGAACCGCCCCCAGTTGCCACATCAGCGAGGCCCGAGCGGCCGGCCTTGGTGGCTTCTGCGCGTATTCACTCGCTGCCCGACACGTGCGTCCGTCCATCAAAGGGAGGCAGGCCAGGCGTGCGCTCGTTAGGGAACTGAAGGTGCTCCATGGACGAGTAGATAGATAGATAAAGAAGAATGGACGGAGTGGTGGTGGGAGTGGTGTATATGATACGATAGCACTTAAATAGGGAGCGCGCTGCTCCTGAACGAACTCGTACTTAGATTTTCTCTCTCTCTTGTTGCTTTGCTTCCCAACACGCTGGGGGTGAAGCGAGCGGGCGAGGCCTTGGACGTCGCTCACTCGCTCTCAGAACTAATGATACAAACCATATCAAAAAAAGTAAAAACAGGCAAGCCGGAGGACACGAAGAACACGAAGGGCTGACTGGCTGGAGGGCTATTAGACGGACTGGACCACGCACGGCAGGCAGACCAAATCACATCAAGACGGAGCTGGGAGTCTAGTTGAGGATGGACGCGATCGACGAGTACCGAGGCGTGCTCAGCTCCGGCAGCGACGGCGACGTGGGCGAGCCCGCGGACGACGAGAACGAGCTCGAAGCCGAGCGCGCGCCCTGGCTGCTGGAGGAGTTCTTGACCTGGGCCAGCGACAGCAGCGTCTCCACCACGTTCGGAGGCACCGCCGCTGCCGCCTTGGACTCTAGAGGCACTTGCGCTGGAGCAGATGCAGAAGTCGAGGAAGACTCGGCGTTCTCCTCGCCCGCGGGAGGCTGCTCGGCGTTCTTGTTGTCAATGTGCACGGCGCAGAAGCCGCCCTTCTTGGCGCGCGCAGAGCACCACGACAGGCTGCAGCGACGACCACCGCCGTGCGAGTAGCACAGCCCGCCGCTCTCGGACGAGCTCTTGCAGCCGTTGATGCGACAACGACGCCCGCCGCCGTGGCGCTTGCACAGGTCGCGGCTCACCGCGCCGTTGTTGCAGCCGTCCATGCGGCAGCGGCGGCCACCGCCGTGCGAGTAGCAGAAGCCACGGCTGCGCGAGCTGTTCTTGCACATCGGGAAGTCGCACTTCTTCGGGAAGCAGTTGCGCTTCGAGAGCTTGGTCTCGTCGTCGTCGTCCTCGTCGTCCTCGCCGAGGGCCGGCGCCACGTACACTTCGTCGATCTCCTCGTGGCGGCGCTTCTTCGGGAGCAGGCCCAGCAGGCCGCTCGAGTTGGAGCTTGAGGACTTCTTCTGCTGCTTGACGCGGCGCTCGGCCACAGGGGCTTGGGTCTGCTCGGCTGGCACTGGCACTTGGAACTTCTGGTTCTGCTGCTGGAGCTGGTGCTGGCTCTTCATGACCATGGGGCCGACCACCACCGGCGCCGGAGGGTACGACACCTTGTCGCTCTTGGACAGGATCGAACGCAGCGGAGGGAACGCCGACTGGGATGGGACCTGCACCTGCCACTTCTCGTGGGCCGAGATCACCGAGCCGAGCGCGCGCTGGGTCGGCGCCTTGACCATGAACTCGGAGCCGCGCGCGTAGCCGTACTGGCTGGCCGCCGGGTACCCGTTGGTGTTGCTGCTGCCGTGGAGCGGACGGCCGTAGGCGTCGTAGCCGCCGTGGAAGGAGGCGGGGGAGGCCGACGCCGACACGTATGGACCGTTGCTGGCGTACGGGTAGCTGCTGTTGCTGGACGAAGACGAAGAAGAAGCCGACGCGCCGCTGTTGTACATCATGGGGGAGGCCACCGACATGGACGGCAGCAACGGCAGATGTGGCGTGTGGTCGCCGCCCAGCGCGCCCGCCGAGCGCGCCGCGAGGACGGCCGGCGTCACATGGCGCTGGTTGGCCGGCGGCGCCTGGTCGTGCAGCAAGAAGATCCACGTGCGCTCCTCGTGCTCGAGCTGTTCCTGCTGTTTGGTGCGCATGGTGCTAGCTGTTCTGACCTGTTTCTGATGCGGATGGAAAAGTACTGATTTAACCGAGTCGGCGTTGCGGCTGGACTCGGGATCTGGGACGTGGATCTGCGGACGGACGGACGGGACTCTGTTGTTGCTTGTTGCTTTTGCACTCACTCGGTCAGTCGTCCGTGACGCTGGGTTTTGCTGGGGTTTTGGGGAGAAAACTAACTGGCCACGGAGCGAGTGATTCGGGAAATGACAGCCCAGAAAAAGAAAGAAACCCGAGAGCGAGACACGCAAGTGTGGCCTGTGGCCAAGACCCAGAACAAGTGTGAGTGGGTGGGAGCGGAGCGGAGCTGTTTGAAGCGAGCAGACGGGGAGGGAGCCTCCGACGAACGAGAGAAGGGGCGAGTGGGTGGCCAGCCACGGCTGGCCGAGCCGGAAATAATGAGTGTTTGTTTGTTTGTTGTTGGGATCGATCTCAAGATCAAAAAGATGCTGGAGGAGACGCACCCCAGGTGGGAGGAGACGGAGATGGGCACCACGGAAAGAAAGCAAAAAGAGAGCGCGACGACAGCGATCAAGTGAACAACAAACAAAGCATACAAATCGCAACTTGTTTGTTTTCCCAAACAAGCAAGCAACCGACATGCACAACATGCGGTAGAAAGAAATCGAAAGTTTGAAGCAATTTCGTTCTTTTTCGTCGTTTCCATGTTGGGTTGATTTTCAGCTGTCCGGAGTAGATCAGCAGCCACGAGCATACAAAAAGCAAGTGGAAAGGCTGCCACGTGTGCAAAAGGGCTCCGCTGCGATTCGTTCATTTACATGTTTCAGACCCCTGGTCGGTAGACGTAGTCTGCATCTTGCAATTCGTCTTAGCATTCGTTCCCAAAGTCACAACAGCAAAAAAAGAAAACAAATACGCAAATCCACAAAGATAAAACTAGCGGACGACGGCTGACCATCAGAGACGAATCCATCACTGGGGGAGCGGGACAAAATAAACTGGCTGCCAGCAAAAAAAAATGCAAGCAAGGCTGCGAATATCTCTTGGGCGGTTGATAATCTGTATCGATTTTAGTTTTTTTGTGCTTGGCAGTTTTATCGCAACTCCTGAGTTGAACAAATATGTCGTGAGAATTGGCGAGCGCCACATTCCGCGCGCAAGGCGATGCAGACTAATCCACGCAAATGCAAAACACGATGGCCGGGATACCCTGGAAACTGATAGAACCTCTGATCATCCATGAAAATCGAAAGGGAATCTGGCACCGTGTTTCCGAATATGGCCTCACGAATACGCAATCCCAATTTCAGCGCTTGTCCACCGCAGTGCTGTCGCCGAGGTTGTTCTCCTGATTCGTACAGTATGTATCTCAGTTAGTCAGCGGATAGGGGACGGGACTAAAAACGACACCATTCTCTCTACAGTACGGACTGTGCTGTTGTTCAGTATTGATTTTTATACACTCGCCAAAGAATACGCGTCGCTCGTCCCGGATCCTCACCGACGCCGTAGCGATCTTCCACTGAACCGATTTCACTGGACTCAAAAAGGCCACTATTCAGAGCGCTTTCCATCCACCTTTAAAAGTCACAAAACATATTAGCTGAAGAAATAATCAAATACTTTGGTCTTGGGGAAAAGCTGTGGGAAATATTTGGATCGAATGATCCAGACCAGATCGACAACATTTTGTGTTGGTTCTAAGCCTTGAAGCGCTTTTGTTTGCAGGCTTTTCGTTTATTGACGCGACGTGCTGTTCTAACGCAAGCTACCGCGACCTTCCAGAGCATGTTGGCTTTCCTAAAATTTGCCAAAAGTGCGCAATGTTGCGCGAATGTGTACCGAACTGCTGCTTTTTATCAGCGACTTGTCTCTTCAGCACGGCCACCATCTGCACCTAGAAACCCAGACAAAAGTGGCGGGCGGGCGTTCTTTGTGGTGCACTGTCGTGAGCAGCAAGTCCCAAGTGACCTGCCCGTGCAAGTTGGATCACTCGCTCAGATTCGCCAATTCATCCCATCATTCTTATCCGTCCCGGGACGCTTGTTAGCAAAAAGAACGAAAAAAATGTCATGAAAGCGCCATCAGAAGATGATGGTTTGCGTCTTCTGACTGTAATAATTTCCGATACAAAAAGTTCAGTTTTGCTGCAAGTGGGATGATGTTGCAGCAAGCGGAGCTTGGCGGCGCGTGCGACCGCTGCTTTCGGTTCAGCGCCCAAATTGCGGATGCGCGACGCCTCTGAACGGAAAAAAGGCTCAAGTGAGTGAATCCACTTATTTTGTTCGCACATCGGCGATCGACGCGCTCTTTTGGTCGTGTTCTCTCCGATTGTCTGTTGCAGGCAGAAAATGATGGTGGTCGTGGACAATCCTATTGTTGTGTGTTACACCCCAGCAGCAAGAAACCACACACGGGACGGGTTTGACAAACAGCACAACACCCGCCAGTCCACCAGCTGGCGATGCCAAGCCGCAAAATGCAATTTGCAAGCAAATCGCACGCGCAACCTTCAACAAGAGCAAAAAGAGGCAAAGCAACACGAAGACAAGCAAGCAAACCTCTGGGCCTGTGGGTTTACGCGGATTTAGCTTTTAGGATAGCTTCTCCCAGAGCAGGAGAGGGGCTTCAAACTGTAAAAACCTGCTCAATCGTAACAAGTCGGAAGCAAGTGAGCGCAATCGTTAAGTTAATTCTCGATCCGCTTGTTTACACTGGCAGGAATCGATTTGTAATGGCGCTTGTGCTGCTTGTGTTGTTGGTAGAGAGACCGCGATCAGAATGAGCCAGCCACACGCTCGCAAAAGTGGACACGATGGCTTGACTCAGCGAGGGGAGAAGGAGAGTTTGACTCAGCGAGCGCAGGAGTGTGTGTTGTTTGTCGGTCGGTCGGTCGTCATGGTCTGTTGTGTCCGTCGCTCACGTCCCCTCAAGATTTAACGTGGCGAGAAAAAAATACCTTTTATTATGTGATGCCTCTATCTAAATCAATATCAATACAAATAAACACTTTACAGAACCATGATTTTCCTCTTTACCTGAAATTCGAGGGAGACTCGCCTCTCGTTATAGCCTGGTTATGCACACACATGTTTCCCCGCCTGTCTGCTTTTTATTTGTTGTCACAGCCAAAACAAGGTGACTGTGAATAAGAAACGAGCGGCGCAACTCTCGCACACCAACCAACGACCGCAAGTGCAGCCACGCAAGTGTCCGTTTGCAGTTTTGTGGCATCTTCAACTGCGAACGACACTCGTGGGGTTCATCCGTCTGCAGGAAACAAAGCGGACTGAATCTGTCGGCGACATCGTTTGGTGGTGGCGCCGCCGCCGCGTATCAGATGTGTGTACACAGGGATTGCTTTTCTGAAAGCAGGAGTTGCAAATTTTCAGACACAAAGAGGATCGCTCATGGATTCATTTGCACTTTTGGCGCTTGTGGCATTCTGTTTCTTTTTTCGGCGCGTTACTTGCTGGGGAGACTCTGCGATCTTGCATTGGTAACAAACAAGCAAGTCAAGTCTGGGCGGTTTCAGCGGGTTTCCGTTTGTTGCTGGTGCAAATGCCACTTGCTTGGTGAAAGAGTTGCGCACAAATTGTTGGAAGAGTTGTGCACAAGCAGTGGTGGCACGCAACTTGTTGGGCGTGCAGCACAACTTTTTGATGAGTCCACAACGAACGCAAACACGAAATGCAGAAACCAGTGCCGATCCAAGATGCCCAACAACTCTGGTCTGCATTTGGGTTTGCGATCGCGTTTCATTTTGGACCCACACAACTCACAGTGGGCGTTGAATGGCAGGCTGGCTCGGAGGAGGAGGCGATCTTGTGCATTGGTCAGGTGAACAAGAACACGATGAATCAAGGCGAGGATCTCGTTGTCCCCACCACATCCACACACAGGCTCTTTTCGAGCGCTCCTCCTCCCTCTGCACCAGAAACTCCACCTCATTGCACAAACATGGGGAACTTCATGCAACACTTCGCAGCTTTGGTCCATTCTCGCCTTGAAATCTGAGTTTCTGTTTTACAGACCTCTTTATTGCGCTTTTTACCTTTGTAGTTGATTTTAAAGGTCAATTTACAGTGAAAGATATATGCGACTTAAAGCCTAACAAATGCGATTGTTTACCTCTTTATTTCCGTTGCACTCTTGCGCCATGACATGCAACCCCAACAACAAATCCACCACCTCGCTCTCGAACAAAAGAGGTGGGAGCTCATGGAGATCTTTGGCCATGTTTCTGGGTGGGGTTCACATGTCCCAAGGCAGCTCCTTGCACCAAAGGGCCGGCCAAGTTCGGATCAAGGTTGGGACGCATTTTGATCCTGATCCCCGCTCAGATGAAAAAAGAGAGCGGGATCCTAAGTTCCTCGCGGTGAGGTCCCATGTTCATGCTTTGGTCATGCCCGCCGCCCGCCACTGGATGAGTGGACACGCCTTGAGGCTCCAAATGCCCAGAGGCTCTTCATCACTTTCTCTCGCGATGTGATGCGATTGGCGGCTGACTGGCGGGAGTTGAGCACCTCCTGTAAATGAATCGGTGCATTTCGGCACCCTCTCGTATCCATCCGGTCCGTATCCCATCGGAGCTCGTAACTGGTGGTCGCACTCATCACAATGACTGGTCACGATTTGCAGAGACAAATGGTGTGCATTCGTCCGCGAATGGACAAGTGGCCTGGGACTGTGACTGACTGACCACCACAGCGCCATTGGTGAGTTCCGTTGACCGGATGTGTGCCTTGTGTCGGCGGATTTGAGACTTGAAGGGATCAGTTCAAGCTGAACGGAGCCTGAGAGAGTGATTGTTTGGAGTTGAGGCAGGCTCGGCTTCAAGTGATGATCACCGGCGGAGACTGCAATCACTTGCAGATTTGTGTGTGCCACACCAATCCATCGACTGAGCGAGTAGACCACTGTTGAGTACTGTACTGTCTCTGTTTTATTGTACACTCTTTGTGCACCGGCACAATTGGCTCGTTTCTGTCCGTTGTCCCGACGGTCCCACTGTCAGAGTGCCGGTGCTTGGACTTGCCTATGAGTGTGTGTGGGTTTGTCTCTATAGTGATGCCAACACCGCGACGACCAAGTGTGTGGTTTGTGTTTGCGCAATGGCTCAGAGAGCTCTCTTCTCCATCATGAGATTGCTCCATCACAAGAACAACACTTTGCTCCTCCATCTCATCACACAGAAGGATCCCTCACTCCTGAAGGAAGTCTTCACAAACAAGCTTTCGGGATGATGGAAGCAGCGATGACGCCTGCGGACGAACTGATGTTTTTTGTGATGATGAGGAGGAACATCGGATGTGTCCTCACGAGGGTGGAATGTGGTCAGAAGCGTGCTGACCACATTTCCGCTCCAGCCCGATCGCCACAAGATCACCCACTCGCCTGCTGTCAACTCATCTGGGGCCGCTGCTCACTCATCCAAAGCTCAATCGGTCTAGAATTGTAATTTACTGTATTTTTCTTGCCTAAATTTGTGCTTTATGTTATGTGTTCGTAGCTTTCCAAACAATGAACAGCATATGTGTAGTTAACATAAGTAAATTGGTTATATTTGTAAATAAGGAATGACAAAGCACACCGTGGAACTTTGTTTTAAAAAACAAGCTCAAGAAAGGTAAATTCGCTTTGTTTCCATCATGCTGAGAAAAAAGGGCTTGGTGGATTTGTCTGTCTGCTTGTCTGGTTCTTCTGTGTGTGTGTGCTTTGGTGGGAACCCAGGTTTGCCATACAAAAGCCAAATACGATACAATAGGAAGCTCGTGTCTGAGAAGCTCACCGGTGTCTTCGTGTTCGTGACGAGCCAGCCCCGACCCCACCCAGAAGCGGACGCACGAGAAAGCGCGCAGCAGTCTCCACCGCCGGCCCCAGCATCATTCATTCAGGCGTCGCGTCCTTTCCCACCATCGCTCGCAGCGCTAGAGAAAGGAAGCAAAGCGCCAAATAAGTCTGAGAAAGGTGGCGGGAGTGAGTGAGTGAGTGAGTGAGTGAGTGCGTGTGCGACCGACAAAGCAAGCAAGCACACCAGCCACACTTCCACTTTGCGAGAGAGAGGCAGGCCAGGCAGGCGATAGCGAGAGCCCACTCGACCGAGCGAACCAACTCAGGCACGACGGCGCACCTCAATCTGAACACGAGCAGTGCGGCGCCGGCGACGACGACAACTCTGACATTTCGCACTCTGGACGAAGTGAGTCTCGCGAGCACCACGATGAACCGAAGTGTGCGGCCCGAGAACGTCGAGTTCACTGTCAAGGTGCGCGATACCAAGCCATTGTAGTGAATGGAGGGGAAAGCGGCTCTTGACGAAAGATCCTGCTGTGAGGAAGATATGTGGCGATGGCTGGTTCCTGACCATCGCTGTTCTTCTTGTGGATGTGTGTGGATACAGGCAGCAGAAGACCTGATCTTGACGGGGAAAGAGCGCTCGATTGTGCGCGTGCCGGCGAACAACATGTACTCATGCTTGATGCAGAAGACCCAGCGCTTCTCGTCACTCTTCCGCCACTACAGCAAGCACCACGGCTTGCCCCGCGAGTCGCTCGATTTCTTTTTCACGGTTCGTCGGCATTTATGCGGAGTTGCTGGAATCACTGCTTCTTACATGGTGTTTGTGGTGCTTTCTTTGCATGTGCAGAACCGCTTGGATCCCGAAGATTCGCCAGAGTCTGTTCATTTGCAGAAGGTGTAATGGAGGCCGCTTTGGGATGCTCGTATTGATGTGTTGGTGTCGCTTACAAAAGGCTGTTATGTTGTATCGTGCTGTCGAATAGAATGACATCATCTTGGTGCGACGACGCGTTGCCCCTGTGACGATCTCCACGCCAACCCACAGTGACGAATCTTACTTTGCCACGATGAAGCAGCTTTTCCTGGTACGTTGTGCTCTTCATTGTCAAAATGGCAATTAGAAACTTGCTGACTTTGGGTGTTGTTTCTGTAGAGCGGAGACGGAAGCGACATCACGTTCGAAGTTGGACCGGAGAAGGAAATCATTCGCGCCCACCGCCTGATTCTCACGACGAGGTGCGAGATCTTCTACGCAATGTTCCGACCCGGCGCCATGCGCGAGAGCGAAGCTGGAGTGGTGTGCATCGAAGACCACAGTCCCGACATGGTGTCGAAGATGCTGGAGTTCATTTACACAAACCGAGTCGCCGATATCAACAAGCTGAGCTCGAATGTAAGGCAACGGATCCTTGGGGATGATGTTATTGCTGGCAATTGAACTGACCTTGTGAACGTGTTTTTTCTGCAGCAATTGATCGACCTCTTGACGCTGTCGGAACAGTACCTTCTCCTCCCACTGAAGCACCTTTGCGAAGTGGCAGCCCAAGATGTGCTCTCGATCAGCAATGTTGGTCGCTTCCTGTGCGCTGCTGAGAAGTTCAACGCTGCGTTTCTGAAAGAGTATTGCATCAGCTTCTTCGTGGACCACATGCAGGAGATCATCGAAGACGAGAACTTCCGAGACGAGATCGAAAGCTGTCCGTCGATTGCGCTGACAATACTTCGCGCTTCAACCCGCACGATTGGATCGTCTCCTGAGCCGACTTCCAAGCGCAGAAGGCTGAACATGCCGTTCGACGAACCCGACTTCTGAAGATGCACCTTCGATGTCGACGCCTGCTTTCCCGATAATATTTATATTCCTGTGTATGTTTAGCCCTGTTTTGATTTGGCACTGATTGCAAGTGAATGCAGGCGGATCCAGTAAACCTTTATCATTTCGTTGTGCCAGTCAGCAATAGTGCAGAAAGAACGTCATGCGGCTTTCAGCCCATGTAACCCAATATCATGTCAACCTTTTCGAGAATACCTGTATTTGAGTCTGTTCTACCCTTCGTGACTTTCGAAGGCGAAGCTTCCAAACTCCTCATTCCACTCACGATAGAACTCCAAATCCTTTATCGCCACACTAGACCGAACCTGGTAGAACGAAGAAAAAAGTGTCGTGATTAGTGCAAGATGTACATCCTTTTTTAGGTGATGGCAAAAAATACTCACTCCTCGCAGCGCTGAAGTGAAATCATCAAGGTTGATTGGTCGGACCGCATCGGCATCCATCGTGCGGATATCTTCGCAGGTTCGAATCGGCCCCATCGCAGCTTCAGTGCACAGCGCTCGGACATCAGCACCGGAGTAACCTGGCGTGCATACATTATTACTCTTGTTAGTGGGGAGTTGGTTCTTGCAGCACATCTTGATCAGTGTCTAATGCACTGCATACCTTTGGTGGATTCGGCGACAAAATTCTTGTTCTCGTCTGTAAGATCATGCCGGTTGTTCCGGAGAAGGCGGTTGATCATGTCCAACCTTGCCTCAAGCGAAGGCAACGGGATGTAAAGACGCTTCACAAATCGTCGGCGCGCTGCTTCATCTAGCTCTTGTGGCCGATTCGTCGCACCTATCGACACCATTTGAGATGGATGAGTACCATGTCGAGTTGGTGTGGATGTGCATTCTACAACAACACTATTTGCTATACGTGCCGACAACGAGAATCACATCCTTCGCTTTCGTGCCAGCGCCATCCAGCTGCACAAGAAACTCGGTCTTCATTCTTCTGCTTGCCTCGTTTTCTTCGGAGCTGCAATACCATCGAAAAAGTCGTTAGATAGCATTCGCTACCAATAAGTACTGTTACACATTATCACCTTCGCTGAGTTAAAAGAGAGTCGATCTCGTCAATGAAAATGACGGATGGCTACAAAAATGTAATCGGCAGATTAGTGAGTTATCATCATTAAAGAAAGCTTTCAGTCGAAAAATCTCACCTGCTTGACAGCAGCAACGGCGAACAGTGTTCGAACTAGCTTCTCTCCTTCGCCAATCTGGATCATAATCAAAGTGAGTACACTACTTAAAACAGGAAAACGCTGATGTTGCACGTCATTCACGTACCCATTTGCTTGTCAGCGAACTTGCTGAGATGCTGAAGAAAGTTGCCCCAGACTGGTTTGCAATAGCTTTTCCGATCAACGTTTTGCCTGTCCCCGGTGGTCCGAACAATAGTAGACCTGATAAAACAAGCAATCACTGTCATTCACAATCGACATCCACCGCGAACCAAAGGGCTGCAAACAAAATCACCTTTCGGGAGGGCTCGCAGCCCCGTAAAGATATCTGGGCGAGCCATGGGCCAAATTACTAGCTCATTCACGCATTTCTTCGCGAATCGAAGCCCCGCTGTGCATCCAGAAAGTAAAACAAACAGAAATGTGTTGAGACTTGGAGCAACTTCACAAACCAAACACAATTCCGTTGACCTTACCGATATCATCAAACGTGATTGGATCGCCGTTGTCAACGATTTCCATTTCGATCTTCGCGATGAGCTCTGGATCACAACTTTTAAGTCGAGGGTCGATGTCTTCATCTGGTTCTGCAGGGGACACTTGCTTACTGCTGCACACAAAATGGACATAAATGAGCACTTTCGCGAGGAATGCAGAACAACTTCCAAACACGTACTTTGCTCCCGAGTTGCCCTGTTTTTTATCGTCGCCACTTCCACCGCCAGTAGGCAGCACGAATGGCTTGTTCACGCCTGAGCCATTGGAACCGCCTCCGTCGTTTTGCTTCGCGCCAAACAAGAGGTTTTGATTGATCGGGTGGTAGTTGCCTGGTCCAGGTGCCCTTCCGTTGGAGCTACTTCTTCCACGCGAACTGCTACCGTAGCCGTCGCCATCGCGCCCATCATCTTCGACTTTGCCAGTCGCGCGATCGTGCTGGAACGAGTGAAAGAAGCAGCGCTGCCATTAAAACAAATACTGCGTTCGACTCTCATCATAAATGAACGTTGTAAAATGTCTTCGTACCTGCAGTTTTTCACTTGCCGTCGAGAACGGATTTCTGTTTGGCTGGTTCACTCGTACAGTTCCGTACACATGTGGTGGCTCGTCGTCGCTAGGTGGGTCCGGTCTCTTTCGCAGGAAATCACCAAGAGCAGGCTGCTGTTGCTTTGGGGGGAACAAACTCCTATTCGCTGGTGGAGTGGGTGCTCGAGGCTGTTGATGCTGATGCTGGAATCCATTTGGCTCTCGCATTGGTGTATTCGCTGCCCTAGGATGAAAGTCGCGGCTGGCATTGGGCTGCTGGATAATGTTGTCTCTCTGTGTGTTGCCATGTGCTTGGACGCTATCAGTGGTCGAGCGGGACGGCGTTGGCGGTATTTCAATCTACACATCATTGGCACAATGAAGCAAGTTTCAGTTAGTTCACTATTATAGCGCAGCTATGTAGTCAATCGTTCATTTGCGTACAGCTCCAACGCTCATCTTGTCCTGAAACAAGCCAGGATATCGCTGTTGCACCACTTCAAGCGACACGCTCTTTGCACTCGCATCTTGCTGCCAGCGCGCTCGGCATTCAGCGCGCCACTGACTTCGCCGGTCAGAGACCTGCTCCTTCTTCTTCTCTAGCTGTCGAATTCGCACTACGACATATACATTATGTAAGCGATTCGCACACACACACACATGGCCAAGATGGACGTTAATCGTGTTAGTACTTGTCGCTCATTGAAGCATCAACCGAGTCAGTTGGGCAGCAGCAGCCACGTACAGAACTGCTCAAAGTGCAGTCGCTTGAGCGCTTCAAGCCCCGCGCGGTCGCTCTCGGACACCTGTACACTCTGCAGATGGCGCAGGATCTCACTGTGTGTGGCTGCGCTCTGCGGGTCGCCATGGGTCTTGAGCAGCTCGTACAGCCGTGTCGTCATCACTGACAGTGACTGAGTTCTCTAATTCCGCTTTCCTTTTGAGGTTGCGCGCTTTCAGTTGTGAATATTATGCATTGTGGAAATATTCAAATATTTATAACCATAGTGGTTTTTTGTGGGAAATGTGGCACACAATTTTCCAGAGCCTTTGACTTTGCGAGTGATGCACTTGCTTCTCTGCACTCATTAGAATCTCTTGCTGACGAACTCTCTCTCTCTTTCTCTACAGTCGCGTTGAGGAGCGCAACGTGCGAGTGGAAGTGCTCTCCGCTTGCTTGACTGCAGCGGTCGCAGCCGCTAAGCCGGCAACTGCGCGCTGGGCCGCTTTTCGACGGCGGCGAGGATCCGCAGTGACTTCAAAGACGACTTTCACCTCCTCGCCCTCACTGTCTTCTTTTCCTCTTCCCTTTTTCACGCCATCGTCTTTTGATTTATTTTTTTGAGCAGGGCTTACGCCAATTTTCCCATTCTGCTGTTGCAAAGCATGCTCCTTTTTGGGTTTCTTGCTCGCTGGGGGAGCAGTCGGCGTGCTGCTGGCTGGAGCGAGCGAAGTCTGGCACATCAACACAACAGGTAGCAAGGACAGCCAGTCAGTCATTACCGTTTCAGTATGTGCATCGTAGCTAGTAATGCCTACAACGAACCTTCTTCGAGCTCTTTGCTCCCCAATTGTACGGATCCGTCGAGCCCAGTTTCCCACCCAACTTTGCAAAGTGCTTGGCAAAGAACTCATAGTCCGGCTTGGCTTCGAACCCGGTCTCTCGGATCTTCTTGAGCATGAGCTTCCACTCGACAGGAAGTTTGCTACAGAGTTGGTCGACTGCTGTCGCTTTCTTGATTTTCGCGCCTTCTGTGTCGCTCGACGCTTTCTGCCACGGCAGACTGCCCAGCTGCAAGTAGAGGAGCACATTCAAAAGTGCTTCAACGTCATCTCGTCTGCTAGGAGCTACACAAACGAGAGACAATCGCGTGCATACAACAATCGTTATACGTCAATGCCGTCACAATACCCTTCAAGCTGAAAATGAAGACACGGCTACTTACTGGCGCCAGCGTGGCAGTTCAGACTCAAAAACGTGGGCGTTCCGACAATGTTGCCCACTTTGTGGTCCTTGTGCTTGCCTGTGGCCATCACGTAGCGGTCCGAAATGCCGAAATCTAGACAATAGACCTGTTCAACAAACAGTTGCGAGAAACGAATCGCTCAGAGACACATATTCAAGAAGAGATAAAAGAAGAACGCACGTACTTTGATCTCCTTGTCGGCGTCCATCATGAAGTTCTCAGGCTTGACGTCCACGTAAATGATGTTGTTCACGTGCATGT
Organism: Globisporangium emineosum; assembly: GCA_023334195.1. Classification (NCBI taxonomy): domain Eukaryota; phylum Oomycota; class Peronosporomycetes; order Pythiales; family Pythiaceae; genus Globisporangium; species Globisporangium emineosum. The sequence goes on from JAASGK010000787.1 coordinate 15,104, forward strand.
GCTGGAGCGTGTCGAGAATTTCGACCCCCAAGCGTGCTGCAGTCGCCGAGGGGATCGGCCCTTCCTCTTGAAGCACGGTCTCGAGCGTGCGTCCAAGGCGCTCAAGCACCAGAAAACGATAGCCCTATCATCAGCAACAGCAACAATGCAAGCCCACTCTCTGTTATCACTGCATAACCATTCACTCCACATGCTAACTAGTGCCTAAACAAGCTCAACACATCCCCTTACCTTGTCTTCGCCATACGCGCCGTCGGGAAGCAGGGGCACGCGCGCGTGGTCGCGCAGACTCGACTGGTAGATCAGGTACTCGGCGTAGAGCGCGTCCGCGTTACGTTCCGCGGGCGTCTTCTTGCGCTTCTTGTTCTTCGCTTTCGCCGCTGGTATCTCTGGGATCGGCGACACTTTCATCACGAAGCGCGCGCCTTTTCCAGCGCCCACGGGCTTCACCGGCTCCACTGCAGATATGATGGACACAATCAACAGCAGCAACAAGAAAATCAGTCGTGTTCATGGCGATGTGCACATCCATACACACACAGCAAGCCAGTGGGTATGGGAGGGTTATGACGCACCTGCATACACGTCGCTGCAGGCGCCAGAGCCGATCCTCTTGCTGAGCTTCCAGTTCTTGAGCGTCAGCCCCTCCATGCTGGCTGCTCCTTTCCGCTGTTTGGGTTGTGATGAGGATTGCTGAAAGTTGAGCCTATTCCTGTCAAGCTTGCTTTTCCGTGAAAGATATTTCCAAATTGGCCAGTTGAAGCCGCGAAAGAGGAATTCGCGAGATTTTATTGGATGAAAAGTGCTGAAATCCGAGAATAGTGCTCAGGGATTGGCTAGAAAGGGAAAGTACACTTCAGTCGTGCGTGTGCTTGAAAATCAGCAGCATTTTATCACTCTGTGATAGCGATGAAATGGCTGGGTTGCATGCGTGATGAAAAGCGCGCGGAGCATTTGTATTGAGGTTCCTACAACTTCAGACTCAAATGGGAGGTGGACATATCACCATACTGATAAAGGAAGGAAGCGTGAACTCGCACACCCAACGATTGACTCCAAATATATTTAGAGGCGCGCAACGGTGACGTTACTGCGCACATACTCCGAGCTGCACACACACATCCAGAGGGTGCAGTTGAGAATCACATGCGTCAGTATGAGAACACCAACCGTATCAAACGAGCACGGTGGACAGTATCAAGAAA
>JAASGK010000788.1:0-16296 GCA_023334195.1 Globisporangium emineosum
GGAGTGCCGCACGGCCGCCACGGCGCGCAAGGTCATGGAGGCCAAGGGCGTCGTGCACTACTGGGACCTGGTGGCCAAGTCGGCGGAATAAGATGGCAAAGAGCAAGAGCGAGCGAAGAGCTCCACAAGGCGATTGATTAACCCTGGTACCGATGTTGTACCGTACAACATGCCGAAATGTTCTAAAATTTGCGCTTGCTTATCTATCTTTTGCTGGAAGCGCAATTCGCTTGTTGTTGTCTCCGTATCCTGCTTCTGCGTGCTAAGCGTTCTATGTTTGATGTATATTGGGGTTTGATCACAGCAAAGCGACTTCCTATATATACTATACTGTGATTTCTCAGACGTTTCAGCTTTCTCGTCTTGTTCCACGAACAAAACGCAAATCTCCCATCACGAAAAAGGCAAATTTCGCATAGAAAGTCATAAAGTTTCAACCTTCAAGTGATACTCATTCCCACCTTCTTTTGCAAAATTCAGGAAATGAGCTAGGCGACATCTGCGTATTTATGTGAATTTTTATCAAACCCTGGAACACTCCCAGCTGTCCTCTCTCCCCCCGTGTATCAAATTGTGTTGCTGAAAACCTGGGTTTTCAGCGTTTCAGCATCCGCTTCACTTGTGCCATAGTAAAACTGAGTGTGTGTGGGAAGGGGGTGTATTCACAACAAGCGCGTTTAGTATCAAACGAAGCCCCAAGACCCAAAGCAAAGAAGCGCACGCGCAACGCCATCAGAAGCCCCAGTACCAGTGCAAGTGTCCATACACGCATCTATCCATCCATCCATCCAGCTCTATCCGTTCATCCGCTCTACGTACATACCAGTGTAAGAGCAGCGCGACCAACAGACAGACAGAGAGAGAGCAATCGATCGACAGAGAAGAGAAACAGTTTGCGATTGTATTGAGTATGGGCGAGCGCTCCGGCAAGAAGAAGAGCAGCGGCGCCAACGGCAGTGGCCCGTCGCCGTCCATGGCGGAAGTGATGGACGAGTTGCAGAGCCGCTTTTTGGTGAACCTGCCGGCGAGCGAGCTGGCGTCGAGCGAGCGCCTCTTCTTCCAGATCGAGCAGTGCTACTGGTTCTACGAGGACTTTTACGCCGACCACATTGCGCACCTGCACCACCTCAAGCTGAACGACTTTGCCAAGCAGATGTTTGCGCACTGCCCGCTGCTGCAGCCCATGGCGCACGAGTGCGAGAACATGTTTGAAGACTTCAAGGTGTACCAATCGCAGGTGCCGGTTGTGGGCTGCATCTTGCTCAACAAGCAGCGCACCAAGTTGATCCTCGTGCGCAACTGGAAAGGCACGTCGTGGAGTCTCCCACGCGGGAAAGTGAACCAGGGCGAGTCGGATATTGAGTGCGCGCGACGAGAGGTGATGGAAGAGTGCGGCTACGATGTCGGCGACTCGCTTTTGGAGAAGCTCTATATCGAATTTGTGCAGAACCAGCAGCGCATGCGCATGTACATTGCGAAGGACGTGCCGGAGGAGTACAACTTTGCACCGCAGACCCGGAAAGAGATCAGTCTGATCCAGTGGTTTGAATTTGACGCGCTGCCGAAGAAGACGTGGTCGGTCATGCCGTTTATGTCGCGTCTGCGCCGATGGATCACGCGCGACCGCGCATCGGCCGCCAAGGACAACAAGGCGAATGGAAATGCGCGCAGCACGACGCCCGGCAAAGGACGAGCAGCGTCGGCGCCGAAGAACCGCCCGAGCATGGCTGTGATCACGAACACGGTCGGCAACAACGGCGGCATCAAAGCCGGTGGCAACACCAATGAGAAGAAGCGCCACAATGAGCGCTCGGTGTCGACCCCGCATGGGCGCCCCGTGAATCGAAAAGGGCGTGGCCACTTTGGCACCGAGTTTGAGACTGCGACGTCGTACGATGGCGTGAATGACCAGACGTTCGGCGCGTCCTCGGCCGAGTTCAGTGTTGAAGACATGTTCAGCGTGAACGAGCGCCTCACGGGCCAGAAGTTTGTCTACGACGGCAACCCGCACGACTTCGGCAAGCGGTCCACGTCCAGCAACGCTACTGGAGGCTCGCGAGGCGTATTTAACTACAACCCCTACTCGAAGGGCGTCGTGCCGTCGCTGCAGATCCTGCAACGCCCGTCGTCCGCGCCTATGAAGAAAGTGGAAGAGGAGACGATTACCAACAGCAGCGCATCCACGCCAAGCAAGCCCGATGCTCCGTTTGGTCTGTTCAAGTTTGACGCCGTAGACATCATGGCGTGCGTCACTTAATTGTCTGATCCTGTTTTGCTCCATCCTAAGTGAAGCGTGCCCCAGTATGAAGAGAGAAGTCTCTTATTTTGCCCAAGCCAGTCAGGTTTGGTCGTCTCGGAGCTGAACGAAAGAGCCGAGAGCCGAACAGAAGAAGCAAGTGGAGAATGGGGACGCGTCGATATTGTGGAACAAGAACCAAGGAATGCGCAATGAGTGACGTGACAAGAGAGAGTGAAAGAGAGAGGGACGAGAGAGAAGCTGCAAGGAGTGATTTTTTTCTTCGAGAGTTGTGTACAATAGTGAAAGTTGGTTGTTGGCGAAGCGAACGCCCAAGCGGCTGAAGAGAGAAAAGAAGGCCGAGCCAAGCAACAACAATAAGGTGTTTTTCAACACCGCCCAGTGCAAAGAAACAGAAAAGCGGCGATCAGCAAGGGGCTTCTTCAGAGAGCTCGCGGCTGAAGATATTGTCGGAGTCTAACAATCCCTCGTGATTTCTTATGTGATTTTATCTCCACCACCAGGTTTCCAGAATGAAGGAAAGCAGTGCAGTCTGCAGCGAGTTGTGGGCACATCAAGCGAGGGGTTTTGTTTTTTGTTGTTGTATTGAAGGTGTATGTGTAATTCATCCGTGCGCAACGAGTAGGTAGGTGCAAGTAGTCATAGGAGTCTGTGAGTGCGAAGAGCCCGTATCGTATCCATCAACTAAAACTCGCTAGTTTCAAGCCTCCTGTTGAAGAGACGTATTCTCTCGCAACAAATTGTGTTCAGCGGGATTCTTCACTTTGGCACTCATTCGCGCGGCGCCGTTGTGTACGAGATCCAACAAACGAGCACGAGCTGCAAGCAGGACACGCTATATAGTGAATGAAACACATGCAAGTTAGCCAAAGGACAGCATAGGAAGCTGCGATACTAAGAAGCCCAGCCAACTCACCCAAACAAGAGGTAGTTTCTAAATGCGCGATTCTCGGGCGTCGGCTCTGCGACGCTGCCTTTCATGCAGTTAAGCTACGAAAACAAAACCGGAACAACAATCAGTCATCACGAATTGGGAAATTGCCGCCATCGATAAACAAAGTCAAACAAAATGCCACTCACAGTGAAGAACGAGACAGCGACACCCGTGTACAAGAGCACAAAGTAGTACGCGATTGGACCCGCGAGCTGGTACACGACCGTGTCGATCACCAGCGGGATGTACTTGTAGCCCGAGAACGACACGAGGTCCCAGAATGCGATCGAGCTGTTGAGCAGGTAGAGACACGCCGCGAGCACGCCGATCTCGACCAGCTGCATCACAAGGCAGTAGCTTGCGTCCTTGCCAATCACATCAGGACTGAACCTGTAATTTCCAACGAACAAGTACATATTGTTAGTGAATTCCAGTGCAACACAACAGCAAGAACGTTGTGATAACGTACTGGTTCGAAGTGCCTTTGCTGTATCCGACAATCAGAATGTACGTCAGGAAGCCCATGAGCGGGATGTAGAGGTCCGGGGCGTTGATGTCGACGGATGGCGGCGCGTACTGGGTCTGCATTGGAAAAACAAATAGGAACCACGATGTTAACATTATGATGACTCCATGCTAAACACTCCCAAGTCATAATAGACAGAGCCACTCACTGGCTTGTTCGCGTCGGTCTCCGATGATCCTATTCTGCGCCAGTTCTTGTGCCAGAACGGGAACAAGAGGATCTGTCCACACACGTACAATTATTAATATGGGCAGTATAACAACGATATTTCGAGTCACTCAAGCGAATTGCATAGAGAGATCATGCAAGACGTACGCACCTTGAGACGGCTCTTAACGTACGAGTTGTTGACCGTGAAGTAGTATTTGAGCGACCCCCACACACCGTAGGCACCGGGGAGGTACATCGCCGACTGCTTCTGCAGGAAATCCTGCGCCGTGTTCATTGCGAGTCCAGCCATCGGGTTCCTGAAAGAGAGAGCGCATGGGTACAATTAGATTAGTATGCGTTTTCGAAGACATCACCACGTACGAGATCAGAGAATATGTAACACTTACGCAGAGATCTGGTTGATAAAGTCGGGCTGTTGCTGCTGCTGCTGTTGCTGCTGGTGCATGCGCTGCTGCAGTTGACCGCTGCTGTGGCTCCCTGGGGGCGACTGGAAGCTCTGGTTATTACCCCCAAAGCTGCCAAAATTGCCTGGCTGCGGCGCATACTGCTGCTGCTGCTGCTGCTGCTGGAAGTCCTGGTGCGGGGTCTGGAATCCCTGTGAGCCAGGCTGCTGCTGGTGGAGCTCATGCGTCGGCTGCGGGGTGTAAAAGCCGTCCGACGAAGCGCCAGCGCCGCCAGCGTAGAATGGCTGCGACTGCGGCTGCGGCGCCTGGTGGAACTGGTGCGGCTGCGGGCGACGATGCGCCTGTGGCTGCGGCTGCGAGTGGAATTGCGGCGCACCGCCACCGACGGCCGCCGGTCCTGGTCCGGCATTGCCACCGTACCCGAACGCGGGCAAGGGCTGGTGGGTCGTGGGGCGCTGGCGCTGCTGCTGTGGTCGGAACGGCGCGTTCGGATCGTGGAAGGGGACTGAAGCCAGACGTGCAGGATACATATGATAGTACGGATAGGAAGTAGCGCATGACATTAGGATTCGCAGGGGAAATGAGGCAGAGTGGAGAGAGCGACGACTCCCCCCACAACCATGGGCCTGTGACGAAAAGACTGTGGACACGCACCTGGTTGCGCCATCTCTCTCGTTTCTCTCGCTCGCTTGTTGGATTGCTTTTGCCTTTGTTGTTCAGCTTCTTCACTTTGAGCACTGTCGTGGCGCTCTATCTTGCGTGTGATGCCAAATTCCAACAGTTAACTGAATGTGGTGTTATATGTGCAGAATGGGTTAGAAATCTGTTTTTTGTTATATCAACGTGGTGGTTAAACGAACGACTTGGATGGAGAAAGCAACATGAGACTTTGGAAGCGGAAAGGAAAAGCTTGCGGTCGCTTTCCCTGCAGTTCTCTCTCGCTCCGAATCCCCTTCTTTTCATCACCAACCATCGCTCTTCTTCTTCTTTGTTTCTCTTCAATTGTTAAAAACTGCTCTACGGTGGTGGTGATCGCAATTTTCCGTCCCTCGGGGGTGGACGTCCTCCTTAGTTGTCCGGCTGGAAGTCGGGGTTCTTTCGGAGGATCACGACGCCTTCTAACACGTTTGTGAGCGGAATGTACTCGTCCGACGCCAGTTCCGCGCGGTCCTTCACGTTCAGCAGCACCGGCGTCGTGTGGGTCTGGAAACCCGTGATTGACTTTGGACGCCCGGCTTGGCCGACGATTTCAACCTACAATGTAAAAAAGGGCAACATGTTAGAACACGGTGCTCGACGTCCATCTGAGTGAGACATTTCACATAGGCAGCCAATAAATCACTTACGGCTTGACCAACGCGGACAGACACTGGCAATGGGTTGAGCTCCTCGTCGAGCGTGATCAGCATGCGCGGCTGCATGGCCGTGGCGATCGTGTACAAAATGTAGTGTGATGTGTCCAGGATCGTGTGCTCCATGTCCAGCGATGCGTGGAGCACAGCGAGGATCCCACTCACCGCGACGCGGGACATCACCAAGCGGTCCGAGTGGTACGGGTGGAGCGTGATCAGACCCTAGATAACAGAGAAATAGGAATTGGCCCCATGTTAGCACCATTTCAGTACACCAACACATAAATCTCATTCACAATTTCACTCACCTTGCCCATGTGCAGCAATCCCTGAGCGATACGAACCACAAACAAGTGATTTGCTTCCCGGCTGTAGAATTCTGAGAGCTGGCGCAGGAGACCGGCGACGCGCGAGTTGTTCGTGCCCGCAGACACCAGACCGAGCGCGAGGATCGCGTTCTGGGCGACACCGCCATCGGCATCGTGCGTTAGTCTGGACAGCGTGTCGATCAGAGTGTACTCTGGGTTCGAGATGCTCAGGAGCGCAAACGCCAGTGGCACCGCGCGGCGAACCGCGACTTCACCGTACTGCAGCAAATGGTCGAATGAGCGCATCGCCATCTCGCTACCGACGTTCTCGCCCATCGCGATCAGCGCGATACCGATCACCGCCACGCTCTGGTGCTGCGCAGCCTCCGGGTCTTCAATGTGCTCGGCGCACGCACGGAGCAACTGCTGGATCTTCAGCACGTTGCCCGAGCCGGCGTAGGCGCAGGTCTCGAGCGTGATCGCAAGGTACTTGGAGATCTTGTGCTCAATGGTCTTCGCAGCTTCGAGCATCGCTTCGACGCGCTCCTGACGGCTGGTAGGGGGTTGAACAAAGAGATAACGGTGAACAAGTGTTAGTCTTACGGTGGGAAGAGCCCATCATCAATAGAGAACACAAACAACAATCAACAATGGACGTACCCCAAGTACAGGAGGCCCAAGCCCAACGCGAGGAAGCGCGAGCACGAGGCGTCAAGCTCCGTGTCCGAGCTCTCCATCAGGCGCTGCATCAACACGCTTCCGGCTTCTTCGTCGCACGTGCCGACTTCGACCATACCGAGCGCCAGCGCCGCGTACGACACTTCCTGGATGTCCGCATTCTCGTCGGCGTGCGAAACCACGGGAATCAAGAGCTCCGACACGTCTTCACGCCCCGAGCCGGCGTACGCGATACCCAAACCGAGGCACGACGCGCAGCGGATCGAGCAGTTGCCCGAGTCAATGTGCTCCGAGAGCAGCGCGAGCGGAGGGTCCACTTCGTTGCGGATACCGGCACTGACAATGCCGACACCGAGGATCGCACCCGCCTTGACAAACTCATCGCCCGAGTAGAGGAACTTGTCGATTTGCGTGATACCTTCTTCCACGTTCCAGAGCATGATCATGCCGAGCGACGCTGCGGCGCTCATCATGCCATGCTTCTTGTTCTTGTAGAGCCACGTGTTGCCCTCCGGGGTCATGAGCTTGTCAGTGCCGTAGCCCGCGTTCACAAACGCGTTCACAAAGGTCGACGCGAGGTTGTGACGCGCCGAGTCCGCCGGCTGCGAGCCAGAGTCGCGGCTGCGCGCCACCGAGCCGGTCTCCGACAAGTGCGACTTGTAAATGTCTTCCGGGGTCTTCGCCTCGAGCACGTCCAAGTCGCGCGCAAGCGAGAGGAACTTATCGCTCAGGTCCGTGTTGCCGATAATGTCGTTCACGGACGTGTCGTTCTCGTCTTCGTAGAAGAAACGCTGGCGGCCCAGAATGTACCCGAGCTGCTTGCGTACGACCTCGTCCTTGGTCTTCGCAAACACTTCGGCGACAAAGTTCTCGTCACCAAGACGCAACGCGACGCGAAGCGCATCCGGAAATTGCTCCAGACGCAGGAAGATCGAGTACGCAGTGTTGAGCAGGTTGAGTAGATCATCTGGGTCCGACATGAAGTCCGCGCACGCGAGCAGGTACAGGCAGACGCGCTGGTAGTTCTTCTCGTCAATCGCTTTCGACTCGGCGAGCGACGCGAGCTGCTGCACTTCGATCAGGATGTCGATCGCCTCAGGCTCCGCGTTGTGGTTCATGTGGAATGGCACAATGGCGTCCACGAGCGCCTGCAGGTCCGACATATCTGGCTCGGTTTCGTATTCCGCAGTGAGACGGGCGTTGTACTCTTCGCCGACTTCGCCAGCGAGCGAGCGCACAAACTCGTGGCCCCACGAGCCGAGCTCCGTGCTGCGTCCCTGGAGCTTGAACTTCAAACTCTCGCGGGATCCTTCCTTCGCCATGGTCATCGCGAGCACAGCAAGGATATCCGCTAGATCGATTTTGGTCTCACCAGCCTTGAACGTCTGCAGAGTCATTCGTCATACATAACAAAAGCGTGTTAGTTGTGTGTGTGGGCTATAATGTATATACAAGGCATCCAAGCGCACAAGCAAAGTACTTACTTCGAAAGCCGTCTTCAGTGCCTCGTAGGAAGGACGGAGGAACTTCAGCGGCTTTGGCACCGACGTCATCGACGACGTCGCCGTGCGGATCTCATTGCGAAGGTACTCGAGCGCCAAGTGCTTCACGCCGTCCGTCTCGTCTGGCGAGCACAGGCGCTGCACCGCGACTTCCAAGTCATCCTTCAACTTGCGGTCTTCTTCCGACTGTACAAGCACAACGTCATCACCATATTCATCATTAGTCCACTGTTTCAACTGTAAAAGATCGCACATAACGCAACACGCAAAATGTACCCCCTCCACGTAGATACCAAAGCCACGCGCTTGCACCCGTGTACTTAACGACCATGCACGGAGGGGACATATAGAAAACCAACTGTCCGTGCTTGAATCATTCGCACAAACTAAAGGGGACGGCATCAATCCACTCATGCTCCAGCATTTTTTTCACAAAAGGATACGCACCAGTTCGTCATCGTTGGGGATCTTGGAGTCGTCCTTCGGGGCGCCATCCGCCTTGACGGGCTTCTCGTCCTTCTTGTTGTCCTTTGGGTCCTTGGACGTCACAGGGATCTGCACCACGTCCTTCATCGTCGCCTGTTGCTGCTCTTCGCGCCGCCGCTTTCTTCCTTTCTTCACTTCTCCAAGCTTTGGCTTTGGCTTTGGCTTTTGGTTCTTTCGAGAGCTGCTCGGTTGTTCTGGGGGGAGCGCAAAACAAGCAGGCAGGGTGGAGGGCTGTGTTTTCAACCAATCCCATCACGTAAAAATGGATTTGATTTGTGTTTTTACCAATGGAAACACAGATGACGGAATCAGGGACAGCTTCGAAAGATCCAATCCCGGATGTCCCGAAAAATGGTTGTAATTAGGGACTTGAAGAGCAAGTGACCTTTATAGGGGACCTCTTGCCCATGAAGAGACGTCAGGCAATGGATACATGAACGCGAAAATGCAGAAGCCAAAGAGCTCTTCATAACTGCAGCTGTATATCTCTTTACAACTTCTTTATAACTAAGCGAGCGCATACGCGCAAGAATGAGCAACCGCAGGAGCTCAGTGCGCTCGTCCGCTTCAGTATCCGCCTCGCCGGCTGCGTTCACGATTGAGGAGTACAAGCGCAAGCAGAAGGTGCTCGCGGCGTCCAAGAAGCCGCGCAGACGCAGCAGCGTTTACAGCAAAGCTGCACTCAGCGCAACTGCCATTTCTTCTGCCTGTTCAAGCAGAAGCAGTGGCGGTCCTGTCGCCGGTACTGCTTCGTCATTGGCTGCTAGCAGCAGGAAACATACAGAGCCGACGTACTCGAAAACGCAGAAGCAGTACTTGGACTTTTGCGTCGAGAAGCTCGTCGATCCGGATATGAAGCTGCTAAGCGCGATCCGGTGCGCATATGAAGATTTATTTACCAGCCTTTCATAAAGTCTGCTAACTGTAGGCGAGATGACATCTATGCGCGCTTATGCTCGCTCTCTCTGCATGTTACAGGGAAGGTGGCTTTCTGCTGAAGCTGGACTCGTTCGGAGTAGAAGAGGTAAGTAGACTGATGCAGAGTAGCGCCAAGTGGGTTTGCTTTGTTTGTCCATTATTCTGTGGGCTAGCTTCACTGTGGCTTGCGTTCTTTCGTGACGAAACAGCTCAACGCGCACATGGATTTCCTGCCCAAAATCGCGTCGTACAGGCAGATTTGCTTGTCGCTCGGAAGCGTCGACATCAAAAGAGGTCGCCAAGGCAATTTACCGTATTACGTGGCTTGGAATACACATTCTGACGCTTGTCGATGTTGAATGGATAGATCTGAGAAACAAGTTTGAACGACTGGGGATCAAAAGGGGCGTTGCGTTCACAGAGCAAGGCGCGTCGGCTGTAACCAAGTACGACATGTGGGATTATTCACACCAGAGCAATGTTCATACGTTTGCACAGGCACACACAACTTGCTAACATACTCCGTTGAATTCAGGTCTGTGAGCTTGGCGGCGTACAAAACGAAGCACTTGCTCCGACTAGAGATCGTGGGCATCCGGATCCCGTCGGATCTGGCGCCCATGCTCACCAAGGTACGTCTCTCAACCAATAGAGGAACAGATTCAGAGTGTTGATGGGGCTGCTAACAAGTGAGGATTCATGGTTTTGTTCACCGATTGATTGCAGGCAGTTGTAAGTTGCACCCACCTGGAGTTTGTCAGTTTTGCTCAGACTCACCTTGGCGATGCTGGAATCGAAGGTTTGTTGGGATTTCAAAGTGCAACAGGCAGGATGAGCTTATGTCCATTGACTTCGAGCTGCCTCTCACTCTTGCCACATGCGTTTTAGCGATTGCAATGGCGCTGGGAAAATGCGCAAACCTCCAGCAGCTCAGTCTCGCTGGCTGCCAGTTGACCGACAAAGCGCGTGACCACATCTCAAAGATCATCACAGTACGTTCTTTAAGCTGCGGTCTTAGCATACAATGCGCGGTCTCACAAGTCTCTGGTCTCACTCGTGTAATTTGAAAACTGCAGCTCCATGGTGTGCTCAAAGACGAGACCGTGTGGAGCTCAAGCCTGCGAGGCGAGACTGTGGGCGTCGCTGCTGCGCGACCTTCATTCCTGCTGGATCTCTCGCAAAACGCGCTCGGGGACGAGGCCGTCGAGTCGATCTGCAACGTGCTCTTCCACGACAAGTGGCTCCTGGGACTCAATCTGAGCCAGAACAGGATCTCGCGCGCCGGCATCTCGCAGGTCGCAGACACGCTCGCGCAGAGCAACCGGACGCTCGCGGTCATCCAGGTCAGCAACATGAAGGAGCCAGGTAAGCGCGATACAAACCCCGCACTCACATGGAATTGGCTGATAATTGTTGGTGTTTGTACAGTCGACCAAGTGAATCTCCGCCGCCTCGAGGCGCTCATGCTCAAGCGGAAACCATTTCTGCAGAATCTGGCGTTCGAGACCCGCGAGAAGCGCCTGCTGCTCTGCAGTGTGCTCTTGGAGTGGGGCGTGAACCGAGAGTTGGTCTTGGAGATCTGCCAGAGCAGCGAGCTGGCGCATCGTGGTGGTTCAAAGAGTCGATCTTCGGGTTCGTCCGTGTCAGGATCGTCAGTATCGTCGTCTTTGTTCCGACCCTGGAGGGATGAGCACGAGGCAAAGTCCAACCAGATCGGGATGCCGAAGTCCGGCGCGCGCTCTACTACTGTATCCAACCAAGAGGAAGAAGAAAAAGACGATTTCGAGAGTGACAACCAAAGCGAAGGGAGCTCCAACTTTGGCCTCGAGTATCAGCAACAACAACAGCAACGTCACCGCCACTACCAGCCAAGCAATGTGGGAAAAGCCAATTCCATTCGCTCGCCTCAAAGGGTATCGAAACAACAGGAGGATCACCACCAGCATCATCGCAGCGTGTCAGCGAGCGAGACCCACATGGCGCACATCCAAACGGTTGGAAAGCCGATATATCGCGTTCATATTTCATTTCTCATAGCTGCGCAACAATGGCTGTCTAGCATTGATCTATACGCATGTGCTGTTTCAGATCAAATTGTTGACAGAACGCATGAGCGCGATGGAGGTCGAGCAACGCAGAGCACGATCGTATATGCACAAACTCGAGGTATTTTTTTTTTTTTTTTAAATTACATGCAGAATTATGAACAAACATGCATTTTTTGGTGGCAAAGCAACAGATGCAACGTCATCTTGTGAGAGAAGAAAGAAAGGAAACTGACCAGCTGAGGTGGACATTTTGTCTGAAAATGTGTGGATGACGATGCACAGGAGGAAAACCAGCAGCTGCGCGACCAGCTCAGGACGACAATGGGTGGAGGAGCAGGCATGTCCCACGTCGAAGAGCGCATCATCGCGCGTCTGGAAGACACGATCAGCACCCTCGCGCAGCAAGTGGGGGAACTCACGCTCGAGAAGTCCTCCATCGCCACCACAGACGACAAAGCAGCCGAAAAGGAGAACGTTCCAGACTCCGTACAGGAGCAGTAAGTCCATTCCGAGGCGTGGTTCTTTCAACCAACCAACCCTCATTTCTCGGTGCTTGCTGTGAGTTCCGCTCATGTGCGTGTTAAGCAATGGCGTTTATCGAATGGCTCGGTCGTGGTCGCCGTATCACACGTGGGGTTGCAGGCAGGCAGCGTCACTGACTCACAGGCGCAGGGTATCTGGTCAAAATATTAAAAAAAAACATATCCGTCATGAAACCATTTTCAACAGGCAAGCACAACACACCCGTTTTGTCCTCCTCACCTGAAGTTTGGATTCAGCAGAAACTCGTTGCCGACCCACGTGTACGAGATGCGGTGCGCTATGAGCCACGAGCGCATTGCCACTTTCCGCTCGCGCGGTCCCGTCATGTTCTCCACATGGTCGCGGTACAAATCGTTTGTCACCACGCAGCCATCATACATGCCGGCGTACTGGATGCAGTACGAATCGTCGTAATCCTGCGCCGGCGTGGGGATCAGGAGCCCTTCTTCGACCATTTCCTGCAAGAGCGCGACGTCATCGGGGATTTTCGCGGCGGGCACATCGACCCCTTCGCTCACCATGCGCCTGCGCTCGTCCACTTCGTCACTGCTAAGCAAATAATCAGGGAGGAAGCCCACAACTCGGTGGCCGCGCTTGAGGAAATAGTCGAACGAGAGGCGAATGCCTTTGCACGAGAACTTTTTGTGGAACCCGTGGCGCATTGCCACGTTCGGCGCGTCGATCACAATGAGGCACTTTTGCACGGGGCTCTGCGAGTTTGTAGATGCGTCGTAGAGCTTCTTGTTTGCGCCGATTGCCATCACAGCTGCAAAGCCTCGAGAGTCCTCTGGTGATGACGAGCTAGCGATACTCTCGCGAGGAGAAATTCGGCGCTGTGGGTGAGATCCACGACGAGTGCCTTGCTTTGAAGCCTTCACCTTGACTGCCCCACCACCAGTTGATGAAGACAATGGCTTTGACACAATTGCCGATGACTTGAGCAGCAGATCCGATAGAAAAGGGATTTCATCGACCCCGCTCGAGTCTGTAAACCCATGAAAACCAGATTCTGGGATTGCCGCCGGTTCGAGACTTGGATCTAACACAATGAGTCCGTACGATACAGAGCCACTGGTAGAGCGCTCCTGAAGCTTCCACGACACCTGAGAAGTGGGCACTTCCCCATTCAGCTTCAAGAAATCGTCACTGAAGCTCAACACACGACACATGCGGACGTCCAAGAGGATCTCATCGTCATCATCGTCTTCGTCTTCGCCAGTATCACTGCTGGGTTTGCCGGACTTGATCGGAAGAAACCCAGAGAGCTCTCGATCTTCCGGCAGCAGCTTCTTGCTCATTGCGCTCATGTCTTCGTCCAAGATCCGGTCTGCCAGCAAACTCGCAGAGATCGAGAACAGCAGGTTGACCGTGCAGCTCAGAAAGTCCGAACTCCCACTGGACTCTAGGAACCACGGATGAAGCCGCAGCCAGTCCAGATAGATGCTGATCGGAGGTAGCAGCGTGTTCATGAGACCCTTTGCGACCACCATGTACTCGGACGTCAGAACCGCTTTCGCGCATTCTTTCATGAAGCACGTGGTGACCGCAAAGCCCAGTGACAGCAGCCTCTGAACGCGCGAATTCGCTCGCCAGCCAGTGATCTCTTGATCAAAGTCCGAGCGAGATAGGTGACGCGCACCACCGATTGGCATCTAAGAACGCACACAACATACATAGTAGTCAGTCAAACACTGTATCTGGCAACACAAATTTCATATGACAACAACATAAAGTGTACCTGAAAGTGGTGCACAAAGAAAATGAGCACGCAGACGATCTGGTTGAGTCCACTTCGGATGTCGCTCAAGTCCAGTCTCTTTCCAGCGAGAAGCATCGACGTGCACGTCTCCAAATAGTATCGCAGACCACCCAGCAGGCTGTTGGTGCTTGTATCCCAGCTATCGTCGTCGTCAGTCATCAACACCAGTGGTCCCGAGAGTAATCCATCGACGCAAGAGAGAAGCAAAGTCCCCACACGTTCTTGCACCTCAGCGGTCGAGCTGCAGTGCGTTTGTTCGTCTACGCGCTTTGCTTTCCCCTTCTTGAGCGCGTGCATGAGGTTCTCCCTGGAAGAGAAGGGCGTCTCGCACGCCAGGCTTCTCGCGTACAGGTACACGGATTTCAGGGCCTGGCGCTGGTTCATCGCCAAAAGCGCCAGCTGGTTGTACACTTTTCCATTCGATGGAAGGAATTCGAGCGCGCTCTCATAGTGCTGCTGCGCGACGGACCAGTCGTGGCCGTGGTGGTTTGGCAGTACCTTCTGCGCGTACCTCGCTATATCCCCAAGCGCGACAAGGGACATGTGCAGCGAGAATCGGATCGCGTGTTGCTGTTGCTGCTGGTTAGAAGTATTGTTGCTTTGGTGCCGCTGGTGCTGGTGCAACTTGCGGAGCTCGTCCACCAAGTGCGAGTAGAACTCGGTGCAGGATGCCAGCAGAGCTTGGAGCTTACGAGTTATCGTCTCGTCCGCTTTAATTGCGGGTTTCTTGCCCGGTGATGGGGATCGCGCTGCTGCATTGGTTGTGGCGCTACCTGGACGAAGCAACACTTGAAGGGCGTCAATCTCCTTGTACCAGCTCACCCAAAGGCGCTTGTCGATCGACTAATACAACAAATACCCCAAATACCCCAATGGATATCAGTTCAATTAGCAACGGAGATTCGAACAAGACGGATGCAACAGAGTACGCACCATCTTGTTGGCGCTCTGCGGGTATCTCTTGATGATCTCTGCACAGGCTTTTCGAAACGCCATTGGGAGGGAATCCGAGCCAACTCCGTTCTTGCTATTGCACCAAAGACACATAAACCACAATGCCCACTGGTTTAGCATCTCGTGTGAGAGTGAAACAATCACAATGGACGACGGGTGCTCAACTCACATGGAATGAACTGTGGGGATCAGCGCATCATTGAGACTGGACTTTAGCTCCTCTTCCCACTTCAGAATCCGCTTGAGCAGGTCGTGGTGCGAGCCACCAGAAATTCCTGATTGCGCTGGTGCTGGCACCAGCGATGGCCGCGGAGAAGTTGGCTTATCTTCCGCTCGTTTCTGGATGGCGCGTGGAACTGGTGGCGACTTGGGCTTCTGAGCTCTGGTGCTCTTGCTGCGTCGCCCCAGCGAGTTCGCTTCTTCATCGTCATCTTTGATGTCTTTCCACAGGAACTTGACACGCGCGCCTGCAGCTCCATTCGCCACAGCGCTGTCACTAATATCGCCATACTCAAATGGTGGACTGGTGGTCTTGAACACGACTTTGCTGCGGTCATACTCGTCGTTCGAGTCCCCAGCGTCAGTCGGGGACGAGTGGTCATCTCTAGCGTAGTCACTATCACCGCCATAACTCTTACTTGCTCTCTTGTTCGAATTGGCGCGCGCGTTCGTGCTCGATGGGCTGCTGCGGTCCTTCTTCTTCTTCTTTGCGCTCACCCGATCCGCGCGTGTGGTGCTGGGTTTGGACATATTAGGAGCAGCGGATGCGCGAATGCCATTCAAGTTGGTCGATCTGTAGGAAGGTCAGCAGCAGCAGGAGGATGAGTGGAGCACTCGGGCGTATTGGTAGGAGGCGACAGGTAGGAGAGTAGCGTGGAGTGGCGTGGGTAGAGGCTGTGGTTTCTTCTTTGGGCTCTTTGCTTCTTGCAGAGTGCTAAGCAGAGTGTACCACTGCGAGGGGAACATGAAATTTCGATCCACTGTTAGCGGTACAATGTACCCAGCATTTGGTACACTTCGAATGTCCTATTTATGACTGATCAATCTAGTATCACAGAGAAAAAGAGCATATCCACAAAAGAAAGAGCAGTATTTTTGACCAAAATTCCATCAAAAGCGGCTCCCAAGAGTCGTATGTTTCACGGCATAAAATCCGTCATAATCACAATCTGTGTCATAAACAACAAGTCATGCGACTCAAGGTGCTGGATGTCATAATTATTTTTCCACATAAACCATGGCATAACCGTATTTGCGCTCACACAGTTTTAAAACTCAAATTAAGACACGATTAAAATATTTGGGGCTCTGCGCTCTTCGCAATTTTAATCCGGGAAATATACCAGTCCCAAAATATATGCGGTCAGTATACCATTTATGACATTATGCTCCAATTATATGCGAAAAATATACCATGAGGTAGTTTTCAAAACTCTTCTTTTGTAAATGCGGGGAA
>JAASGK010000789.1:0-16245 GCA_023334195.1 Globisporangium emineosum
GCGGTGGACCTCGCAGTGCGCAAGGGTCACGCACGAGTTGTCGAGTTCCTGCTGAAGAACCGTACGGAGGGGTGCACGCGTGCTGCAGTGCGCGATGCCATCGAAGTTCGTCACGATGCGGAGCTGATTCACTTGCTCTTCCAGTATCGACGCGATCTGGTCGAGGTGGAGAGCGTTCGAGTGCATGCGGAGGGGAACGAAGCGACGCTGCGCTGGCTGCGCCAAGTGCTCTAAGTGAGAAAAGTTATCGACCGAGACGGGTGAAGAGCGCTGACGTTGGTGTGTTTACTGTTAGGCCAAGTACCCTGGGTTGCACCATTTCATGCAGGAAGAGGGATGATTAATTGACCATTGTTTCTGTCGATCTTCACTGCTAAGGTGTTGGTTTCTCAAACGCCTTTTCCTGTAGATCAAGTTGCTTGTTCTCGGGATGTTTTTGTCTTGTTTCTTCTTTCTGCAGTTACTACACGACTGAGTGGATTGGGTTGGTTCCTCTGCGTATTCGCAGCCACTGTCGTCCTTCGCCGTTCTCCCTCACACCGTTTTTCCACCTGCTCCCACCAAACAAAAAACTGCCATGGCACGCGTTGCCCTCATCTTCAATTCATGACCGCCAGGTCAATCAAGCACCCTCTTCAAAGATCCGAGTACACATCGACCTCCAAAATCGACCCATGTTTAACATTCAGGAGTAGCGGGCCTTAAGTACGCACCAGTCGCTGGAAGCATTAACAGTCCCGATGTGTTGTTGATTTCGTATTTAGTCTGACATACGGACTTAAGGCTCTTTGCCTGAATTGAATTGAAGGGCACGTCTTGGGTTGAGTTGAGTGTGTTGAGCGAATATGCAGCAACCGCGCGCGTCCGCGTATTTCGCGCGTAATAGCGCCGCGGCCGACGAAAAGCACAGCGGCGGCAGTAGAGACGCGCACCGATCGATCGACAAGCTGCGCGCGCGCAAGCGGAAGCGCGCTGACGCCGCCGCCTCCGTCGCGCGAGAGAGCTGCATGCGCGGTGCGTCAGCAGATGCAGCAACAGGAGCTGCAAAAGTCGGGGCGACGCTCACCGAGATGGAGAAACAGGTCGCGGCGATCCGCGCGCAGCACCGCGACCTGCTGCTGCTCTTTGAGTGCGGTTACCGCATGCGCATCTTCGCAGAGGACGCAGAGGTGCGTCTGTGGCGGTCATGTGCGGTGGACCCGCTGACTCTGTGACGAATACCAGACATTTCATTCGCTTCCCATGTGTGAATGCTCGCTCTTGTATTAGTAGATAGCATCCCGCGTGCTGGGCATCAGCGTGCACCAGTACAAGAATTTCCGGCAGGCGTCTGTGCCGGTGCACCGCACGTTGCACCACTGCCGGAGCCTCGTGGACGCCGGGTACAAAGTGGGGGTCGTGAAGCAGATCGACACGGTCGCCATGCGCGCGCTCAGCAAGGCAAACGGGCGTGACGCTACAGCGGCGGGAGGGGCAATGACTGGTACTCAACGACCGCTGCTACAGCGGTGAGTGTGCGATTGGAACTATAGGATATGGCTAGCAATGGTCAGGTGACGAATGTCTCGATGGTGGTGATGCGTATGTGCAGGAAAGTGGTCGAGGTGTACACTCGAGCGACGATCCCTTTGCCAGATCTGGAGAGTGAGCAGCAAGGCGGTGGGAGTAGTAGTGACGAGCAGCCCAGCGGTGGTTCTGTAACCTTGGAAACGCCGCCGAAGTTCCTCCTCTGCGTGGTGGAGGAAACTGTTCACCAGACGACGCTTTTCGCAAAGAAGCTCCACGAAATAGCTAATGACGAGATTAATGACGAAGACAGAGGTAACCAAGGCAAAAAGCAAGTAGACGACGTCCGGATTGGGGTTTTCGCGCACGATGTTCACACTGGAGAGTCCCTCTTCGACGAGTTCTATGACGGTATGGTTTAACTTTCTTGATGAAGTCACCGCAGTGGGCGTGACAGATTTTATGGGACGGACTGTGGTGTTTTGTTGCTTGCTGCAGATGGGAATCGAAAGCAGTTGCAAGCTGCTTTGGCTCGGATTGAACCTGTCGAGATTGTGCTGCCAACGGGGAAACTCAGCGTCTACACGGAGCAGCTCTTACAGAACTACGCAAACGCGCAAAGTGTGACTGGAGAAGCCACAGAGCTGCAGCACAAGCGCATCCGAGTTGAGCGTTTGTCAAACGACGTCTTCGAGTGGAATCGCGCAAAAGCGACGCTTGGACAGTTCTTTGACGACGCTGAGCGCGAGTACCAGCACTATGTGTCGTCGAGACCAAGTCTGCCAGCGCTGAGCATTTGCTGCTTTGGGGGCATGTGGCACTACCTGAAAGCATTCGAGCTGGAGAAGTCGCTGATGTCTATCAAGTATTCGCCCTTTCAGGCGTCTACAACGAGAAATTCGAATCCAGAGTTCAAACTACCAAGCGAGAGTCTCCGTGACCTCGATATCTTCCGTAACGCGGTACGTTCGTGATAGCCATTTTCACTTGTTTGTCTATCTGTTGATGTACTGCTGAACGAATTTTCCGCTAACCTTTGCTGCTGCTCGATGTGCATTGTAGTCAACGGGGGAAGTCACTGGCTCGCTGTTTTCGATTTTGAACCAGACGCAAACAGAGTTTGGAGCGCGAATGCTACGTGCGTGGATGCGTTCACCGTGCACGTCCATTTCGGAGATCCAAGAGCGGCAAATCACCCTTCGACATCTCGTTGGCGATTTCAGTGAGTCTTCTCTCAGTACTTCGTCGTCGTATCAGCTTGTGTACGAAGAACTGGTCGAAACGTTGCTCCCGAAGTCAAAGACGCTCCTGCGATGCATGAACCAAATCCACACGCGGAAGATCTCTCCAGTGCAGCTCGTGAAAGGCCTCGAATGCTTCCTCAGTGTTGAGAGATGCATTGAAACCATTTCCGAGATTTGCAGTGTGGCGCGTTTGGAGAGCTTGCAACTCCGTGCTTCGCAGACACGTGAGGAACCGACGCTTCTTCTACGACTTTTTCAGAAATACCCAAGATTGAGTGCCCAGTTGACAAGTTGTTTGCGAGAGATCAACCGAGATGCGGCGATCGCAAACGATATGGAGAGCGCAATTCTCCAGCGCCTGCGACTGAACACGGATCTTGCAAGCAAATACCAGGCCCTCTGTCAAGATCTATTCGCGCTCGGTGAGGAACTTGAGATGGTGCTTGGAAAGTGTCGTTCTGTGCTTCAGGATGCATCGCTCGAATTTACGTCGTTTCGCTACAACATCGCGAAAGAAATCTCCCATCTGGTTGCCGTCAAGCGCGAAGATCTCCACCTGGTGCCCTCCGACTGGCTCGTCGTGAACTCTACGAAGAAACTCGTCCGGTTCCACCCACGAGAGATCCACCAGCTGCACATGCGCCAAGAGTTCCTACTGCAGATGAAGAGCCAACTTATCCAAACTGCGTGGCTGGAGTTTGTCGCTCATGTCGATGCGCAGATGTACGTGCTGGCGAGCAGTTGTGTAGAGAAGCTAGCGACGATCGATGCGATCTCCTCGTTAGCGACCGTCGCAAGGACGCAGCCTGGGTATACGCTCCCACACTTTGTTGATACGTCAAGTCAAGGGCAAGAACAGCAGCGCGTCCTCAAAATCGTTGGCGGACGCAATGCAATTCTCGAGACCACGCTCTCCAAGACTTCGTACATGAGCAACTCGATCGAGATGGTGACGAGTAGCAGTGGCTGTGAAGACGAGGCAGAGGAAACGAAGATGAAGGGCTCGCTGTTGGTGATCTCGGGTCCCAACATGGGCGGGAAGAGCAGTTTGCTGCGCATGTGTGCGCTCACCATCGTCATGGCGCAGATTGGGTCCTACGTGCCTGCTGACAAGGTCCAACTTTCAATTTTTGATGGCATCTTCACACGAATGCACCGGACCAACAGCTTCCAGCGAGGTGGTGATAAGGATACAATCAACTCGACACGATCCAGCGAAATGGAGGCGCTCAGCACGATTTCGCAGAGCGTGACGCGGAAATCGTTCGTGCTGATCGACGAACTCGGCTTTGGGCTGTCGGCGAAGCAGGCAAGTGCGTTGACGTTTGGACTCATGACGTACTTTGTTGAGAGCATTGGTTGCCACGCGATGTTTGCGACCCACCTAACGCCCGTGATCACGCGGCTCAAGCAGACGCTGAAGGCGAAATGCCAGACAAAGCAGTTCAAATTCACACTCAACAACGAAGAAGACTCACACGAACGCAAGATGATGACTTTCCATTATACAATTACAGACGGGATCGCCAGTGAGAGCTTTGCGTTGCACGCGGCGAGACGCGCGGGGATCCCAGAAGACATACTACGACGAGCAGAGAGTGAGAGTGAGAGGCTAAAGAGTAACCATGCAAAGTCTCTAATAGAGAATGAACTGAACTAAGGGATGATGTTGACTGCCGCGATCATGCCGCCGTCCGAGTGGCCCAGCACGTGGCAGTGCGCGACGATCAAGCCCGTGTAGTCCACGGGCCGGAAGCGGATCGTGACGTTCCCGGGCGTCGGCACGGAGATGACGTCGCGCCAGTCGCCGATGTTGTACTCGGCGCCTTCGCCATGGCTCATCGCGACGACCTGGAACGCGTTCGTGTGCAGGTGGAACGGGTGGTTGGCCATCGCGACCGAGCCGTCGACCATCTTCTTGTTGACCACGACCCACTCCTGCACGATGCCCAGCGGCATCTCGCGCTTGCTCTTGCCGTCAAACTCCTCGCCGTTGATAAAGTAGTTTTTGTACGTGAAACCGTCCTTCTGGGTCGTGCCGCCCATGGAGAACTCAAACTCGAACGGCGTCGGGTCCATGAGCTCCTTGTCCACAGCCGAGAGCTGCAGCAGACTCGCCTTGTCGTCATAGAGTGAGCTGGGCGCAGGTACCTTGGTGATCGGCTTCATGTGGAGCGACTCGCCCTTGACGTGGAACATCGCGACGACACCGGCAAACACGTCCGTGGTCGTTCCCAGGAACCCGTTCATCGTAGGGTCTCTCAGTGACTGCAGCGGTCGCAACGGCTCGAGGTCGTCGTGTCCGCTGTTGGAGTTGGGCTGGCAGTTGAACACCACGTCCGCGCGGCTCCCAGTTGAGAGCAGCAGCGTGTGGATGGTACGCGGCGTCTTGAGGTAGATGCCGTCGGTCGACGCGAGCGTCATGGAGCACCCAGGCACGGAGAGCTGCAGCGCACACACGCCACCAGCGTTCACAAACCGCAGGATGCGGTTCTCGTTCGGCTGGATCTCGATCTTGGGGATGTACTGCCCGTTCACAGTGAAGTAGTCGGTGATCGGCGGACCCTTTGAGCCTTCCGACGCAGCGTACCGCTCTTGCAGCCCTTCGGCCATGTCGATGTCGATCGACGGCTGCACGTGGTGCACGTGCGGGTACAACTCGGCCATCGTGTGGTCCAGCGTGGCTTTCATCGTGTACTTGAGACGTAGCGGCAGGCGGCTTCGCGAGGCCTTGGCGACCGCGACCGCCGAGCTGCCGAGCCCTCCGGAGAAGCGGAACTCCTGCATGACCATCACCTGCTGTTTCAGTCCCTGGTACTCCTTCGGGATCTCTTCGTCGTCGTCGTGGTCCACGAAGAGCGCGCCGACCATGCCGCCGCCCATCTGCGCAAACACCGAGCCGTGGTAGTGCGGGTGGTAGTGGAAGAGCCCTCGCGGGTGATTCTTGGGCACGTGGATCTGCGTCAGCGCGCTCTCGCCCGGGGACACGACGCGGAGGATGTTGTCCTCGATGCCCGTCGGGTCCACGTGCATGCCGTGTACGTGCAGGTTGGTCGTATTTGGGTTGTGGTTCGTGTTCATGGTCCACTGTCCCGGCACATTTGGCTCGAGCTGGTTGACCAGGTTGATGTTGAGCACGTCGCCGGCCTTGATGCGCAGCGTGGGGCCGGGGATGCTGCGCTCGTACGCGCGCGTCCAGAACGAAATCGGCCCGTTCTCAAAGTGCACGGGGCCCACGTGGAGTGTCGTGTTGAGCTCGCCGTTGGCGGAGGAGCGCTCCTCGGGCTGCTTGAGGTCCTCGAGCTCGCTCAGGAGCGACTGGAAGAGCGCGAGGCGCGTGGTGTCGCCGTCGATTGCAGCGATTGGCTGCTGCGGGTGGTGGTGGTTGACGCCTGCAGCCGTGCCGAATTGGTGGTAGCCACTGTGCGTGCGCGCGTGGCGCGAGAAGTAGAACGTCGTGGTGCAGAGCAGCAGGACCGCGAGCGCCGCGGCGCCGACGCCCAGCGAGCGCACGATCTGCGAGCGCACGCGCAGTGCCCGCGCCTTCATCTTGGCGTCGCCGCCCACGTGGTCGTCGTCGCTGTCTTTGCTGCTATGGCTGGGCGACGTGGACGTCGCGGGCCGCGCCTGCGACTGCATGCTGCCATAGTACTCGTTGGTCTCGGGCATGTCGACCGCGGCGGCGTCGTGGCCCAATGCGCTTGGTGTTGCAGTAGGATCTGCTGCTGCTGTGGTGGTGGTGGTGGCGCCTGGCGTCCGATTGAGAACTGAGGCGCGCTTGCGGCTGTTGGACACGGGTGGTGGCAGTGGGCGGCCACAGTCAGCAAATTGCGATCTGTTGATCCAATTGCTGCTGATTCCATGCGTATCAAGCTGGTTGATGTGGACCACTTGGTCCGCCGCTTGGATCTCCACTCCACCGCCGGAGCTTGTTCCGGGAATTGTGGTGGGGGTTTCAGGCGGGACATTCATTCCGGCCGACGGAATCTCCAGATCTCCAGATGAGCTTAGTGCGCAAGTCTTCTCGGGTAATCTTATGTGGTCGGCGAACACAGACGAAGGACGCCAGAGCGTGGTGATGATGACGGTACTGCTGGCGGTGCTGCTGGCACTAGAAGATGGAGCAGGGGACGGACAACTGAGCGTGTTTAACGGTTCAGGGATCAGCGCTTGTTTGACAGGAGGGATGCGGATGCTGAAGCGGGAATGCTCGAATGTGGGAAGTGATGCGTGAAGGGAGAGCGCGCGGCATGATGAGGGCTTGGTGGTGTCGGCGTGTTTCGTGTTTGTGTTGCCACACACATAGACAAGAAGTCTGCAGCAAAGCCAGTTTTCTGTCAGATTCAGAAAAGAACCAGAAAGAGTACACATTGTGATCTGATCCTACAACCTCCATGAATACATAACCAATTTTCGGAGGTTATCCACTCGCTTAAGTGCGGCGACCATCGAACCATACAAAAACCAAGTCAAGTTGTGTCCCCGCTGCCTTTTTGGTAGAACTTCTGTTTAAACCCGCCACCCTCTACAAGAGAATCACGTATATATAAAATTAAAAATGAGTGCTCTTCTATCCGGACTTGGCTTCAACATCGAGTGGACCACTCGAGACGAGCTGTCCCGCACGTGTGCGCAAAAACGCAGCCCAGTGTTAGCCAAAAGCCTCAAAGCTGTCACCATCGAACCCCACGGGAATCCATCTCCACACTCAACAACTTGTGCGACGCAAAGAGAAAACAAGCAAGCGAGATGGCGTCAAGCTCAACGCGCGCAAGCAGCAGCAATATTAACACAAGCGCTTCGCGAATGCGAGTGGCCAGCGCAGTGTCCACCGCCAGCGACGAGGGGCTGTCGCTCACGCAGCAGCCGCGGCTCTCGCGCATGTCGTGCTCCACAAAGAACGCCGTGGCGCTCAACCAACTGCACCACGTGGAGATTCGCTCCAGTTACGCGCGCGCAGAGGACAACGCGGTCTTGTACGTGCTCGACGTCATAATGAAACCCTTCCAGACGGGCATTCCGGACGTCCGCATGAGTGCCGAGTTCATCGATGAACACTCTTCACACAGAGACGAGTTGCGGACTGCTACCACAGTAAGTAGCTCTACGTTACAACAACAGCAGCAGTCAGCACATTCCAGTCATACAGAATGCGCAGAGAGCAAAGCGGACCCAGCGACCACGCCAAGCAGCGAGAGCAAGAAACACGCAAGCGCAAACAAGCCGGCGCGATACCAGATCAAGTACCGCTACTCGGCGTTCCGCGAGTTGCGCATGCGCCTGCGTGACGCCGTGGAAGAGAACGACCGCCACCATATCAAGTGGTGCTGGTACTGCTCCAAGATACAGTGGGTGACCACGTTCGGATCGTTCCCGTCGCGCCATCCGCTCGTGCGACTGTTGGCGAAAAACTCGCGCTGTGGGGAAAGCCTGGAGCGCGCGGTGCTCAACAAAGTGCTGCGAAGACGGCGCAGACTGGAGCATTTCATGAACGAAGTGGTGGAAAACGCCAAGGACACGTCGTATCGGTACCAGTCGGGCCAGTGCGAGGGCTTCGCCAAGGTCTCGTCCATTGTGACGGACTTTCTCGCCGAGTCGCATCTCCAGAGTGAGTGAATGTGAGCAAGTGAGTGAGTGAACGTGGAACAAGTGTCAGCACTAATAGTAGTTTATGAGAATGTGGGTGCGATTATTCTTTTCATGAATTGCGCCGAAAGAGAGCAAGTGTTGTTGTTTCAACAAGCGCTGAGGCAAGAAACTGCAAACTGCAAACAAGCGTGTTGGTCTGGAACGAAGGCGACCCCCGGGTTTCAGTCGCGCGGAAAGCAAGCGGTTGGCTCGTTTTCCAGCTGGTTGAGCCAGCCAATGAAGGCGCGTCACTCGGATGTGTTCCAACTCTGCGCATCTCACACGAAGAGGCACTTTTTGACGACTGTGTGTGACCACGCATTTCACAGTGCGACAGACGATTCATGTTGAAGTGAAAATGGACCCGTCTTTGCTTGACAAGCAAGAACCACACAAACTCTTGCGTTGAGGAAATTGCAATCCAAGTTCACGACATTCTCTGTCTGTCCAGTCGACCTCACTACGTGGAGGGCATGACTTCTTGACTGATTCATCCGATCCTTTCCCCAAACAACTCATTTTGCGCCTTTAGCCATTTGTTTGTTTACAAGCTGCGCGCTCTCCACCCACCCATTTGCAAAACAACTGGGGGGAAAGATCCAAGAAGCCTGAAAGTTGCGCTGAATGTTTGTTTCTCTTTTCTATTTATTTTGCGCAGCCCAACTCAAAGCAGGTCAAGCAAGCAAGCCACGCACGTTGTCTTCGGCGAAACGCATTTCCCTTGTTCTCTTCTCTTCTCGCACGCCACCCATTCTTCAACAAACCCAGCAAGCAAAGAGGAAAGAGACGCGAACGAACGGGTCGCTTCATTTCCCCACCCCCCACCTCACGCACAAGAGAGATCAAACAGCAAACAGGAAGAAACCCCGCCATACGAGCATGAACTTGGCGCGCATCATGCGCTTCTTTGGGCTGCGGCCGCGTCACCACGGCCCGGGCCGCCGCTCGCGCTTGTCGATCCGCATGTCGCGCGTCTTCCACCGCTCGTCCATGACGGTGCACAGGACCTCCGCTGCCAACATCTCTGCTGCTGCTCGCCAGGAGCAACCAGCCAGCAGCACGACACCAGCAGCTACGAACTCTGGGAGCACAACGACTGTTGCCCCGCGCAACCGCCAGGCGAGCATGCTCTTCATTCCCGAGAACGAGCCGGTCTCGCTCGACTGGGGCTTGAGCAGCAGCAACAGCATGGATCTGCGCAAGTCGGCGTCGCGCTCGACGTCGCTCGTGCGCCACGAGGAAGTCGAGAACAGACTGCTCGTGCAACGCCTGATCCTGGAAGAACTGCAGAGCAAGGGACGCAAATCCGTAAAACAAGACTCGCGCTCGACGATGATGGAGCGCGCGCAGGCACTCTCAATGGCGTTCTTGGAAGGGCGCGGCTCCGAGATGATCCCACGACACTCGATGACGTACGACGAAGGCGGAGCAGCACAGCAATTGACGCACAAAGAAGAGAAGAAGCTCCGCAAATCCGTGGCGCGCGCGATTCGATCCGAGGAGAAGAAGCTGAAGAAGCTCGAGAAGCTCAACCAAAAGCGAGCCAAGCAGTACGCGAGAGCCGACGAGTTCTTTGAGCAGACAACCAATGTCATGCAGGATGTCAGACGTCTTCGAAGTAGCTACAGCGTATCGCGACAATCGGACAGCTACCATTTCGACATGGAAGCAGCAGAGTCCAAGTGGCACCAGCGATCGTCCGAGTCCTTGTCATCGTCACTGACACAGTACTCAAGACGGGATAGCAACGCGTCCGCCTCTTCGCTTTCTCGATCGCGCGGGAAGCCGCCTCGCATGGAGTTTCTGTTCTTTGGAGGCTGCGCCGACGACTTCAACTTGAACTGTCTCGAAGTCGGTCACCACCGATTCGAACCTGATATCTCCAACAGCAGCAGCACAGAAGCATACTTCCAGAAAGACTCCAGTCTCATAACTATCAAAATCAACCCGACGCTGGTGTGCAACATGCCACGACCATTCGAGCCGAGAATGGAAGTATACATCTAGATGAACCAGAAAGCATCACCGACACCAGAGGAGGCCGAGGCGATCATCCGCGAAAACAGAAGCGCTCGATCAGGCAGCGCGCTTGCCAGCCCGCCCACCACCACTTCTACTTATAAAACTCCATCAGGATGACCCAGAGGCGACAATTCGAACGAAGATTTGTCTGTCTTGGCTCCGTCCACCAACAAAACCGAGCGCGTATATAGCGCCACACAACTACACAAGCCCGAACCCCACAGGTGTGGCGGGTATGGCTTGATGCGGATCCTGCGCGAACACAATATGCGGTGCAGCATCCTGTCCACCCCACCAAGACCAATTTGCGAACGAAGCCAATTGGGAACGCTGTCTTCAGAGTATCGATCTCCATCAACCAGCAGCGATTATTTGTTTAAATGTACCTGTCCACCAAACAAGCAAACAAGCAATAGCGTTTGCAAGAGAAGAAAGAAAGAGAGCGCGCATGTAAGCCTGCATCCTCCACCCAAAGCCAGGCATTGTTTTCTAACAAGTCTCCTATCATCGGAAGTGGGAGACGCAAAAGAAAATCAACTATCTACTCACATACCTTGCTGAGCCTGCAACCTTTCGTTGCCTGGGAGGAGTGTGGAATTGTGTTCTGAGCCCCACTCCAGCTTTGGGTCATGAGAGATCTGCCTGCTGCAGATCTCTCATTGTTCAGCATGACTGCACGATTTCGACAAAAGCGCCAGCACGAAATCATGGAATTTGCGTGTTTCTTCGATTGATGGTTTCCTCAAAGGAATCGACCGCCACAGGTCAGCTTCGACATCGATCGATCGGAACTCGGGGCTTTCATTTTAGAATGAGAATCGTGACGTCAACGCACGTTGCAACGGATTGCTTTGAGTCGCATTTCGTTCGACACGGCGTCATGTCCTCAAAAGCGTTGATACAAAACAATTCAAAATCGTTAATACAAAACACAAGTCAAAAGCCTGTGCGTTTTGATTCAAAGCACAAGTTAAGAACACGCTGTTCCGCGCGCGTTCTTTTGTGGCTTTACCCATTTCAAGAGGGGCTGTACCCAAACCTGCACTTTTCGCAGACACATGAAGCTCTTTAAGGACCTGTTTATAAAAATAACCTTTTTATTATGTGTACAGTCAATATTTCTCACAAAATCGATTCTGTATATCCATTCAAAGCCTAATATTTGTTATACAAGGGATACGATTTGGCGATCTTCCTTTCTTCCCAAGTCCGCTGTTCCACTTTTTCGTGCTGGCTGGCTCACCCATTTGAGAAAGAGACAGGACTATGTGATCTGTTTTCCGTGTGTCTGTAAATGCAAATGCAACCCAGCCAGCCTTATAATCCAAGTGACTTAACCTCGATTAGACTCTCAAATTATTGTCTACGTACCAACCAACAATGCTGTTGATGCTGTTAATGTGTCTCCAGCAAGATCTTACTCTTGGTGCTGCAATTTGCTTTGATGAATGCGCTTGTTGTCGAAACAACAAGCAAGGGTCTCGATATTTTCGCGACGCCACAACAGAAGATGGTCGTGCATCGTGAGCCGCGCTTCAAAACGTTCTTCTTCTCGCCAGCTGTTCAATTTTAGAGGCACTTTTAGAGGTGGGTTGTCTGTTTGTTTTGCTGCTCCCTTTTGGTGTGGTTCGCTTGCGAAACCTTCAGCAAAATCGGCAAGCGAGATTCCTGACTGACTGGAAACCTCACCAGATGCCAGTTTGACTGTCCATTCGTAAGTGAGGCGGAATAAACGGAATGAAGCATTCAGTTCCAATACAAAACGATTCCAATGGCCGGCCACTGACTGGAAGTGCTCCGACGCAAAACTGCAAAGGTCGTCTGTCACACACGAACTCGTCTGAACAGGTTGTCTGTCACACTCAATTTGGATGAAGCGTACTGACTGTAACTAATATGTAACGAAGATCTTCTGGATAAGCTTAGAGTTCGTTAAAGTATCCATTTCACACCCGACTATTTTTTTAGCGTCAAGAGCAAATACAAATTGCAAATACAAATTGAATGCCAAACGCAAGACACCAGTCAAAATCTGCCCAAATTATAGCCCAAATATACCTGTTAAAGTTTAAGATCTCGCATTTTAATAACTTCATTGAATCACTTTACAACTTCCGCCATTAACTTTTCTGACAACCCAACGTACTATCTCTTACAACCTGACACTCTGCGAAATAGACCTCCCATTTCCCATGTGCTTCGCAGGAAAGAAGCGGCCATGTGGCGATCACCAACGCCCATGAAATCCAGCCATCCCAAGGCTTCTCTGGCCCCATCTCCCCCCTCAATCTCCTCTCTCTGCTCTTCTGCTGTTAGTGTGTGCGGCCTCCCGAGCGTCCATGAACAAGCGCAAGCGCAAGCTGCTCACAGTTCTTTCCCCTCGCGTTCCTTCCCCCGAGTCAGCTGCGCGCTCAGCCCAACAACTCACTCTCTCAAGCATCAAGCGATCTTTGCATCCAGCGCAGCGCAACGCTCCCACCCTCTCTGCTCCAGCCCCCCCCCCTTCGTCGTGATCGAACTGCTGCCCCCGCTGCGTTCGACCGACTCACGCCCACAGTTCATCACGTGCAGAACAGTCGACACCGTAGAAACCATGACCGCCTCGTCAGCAGCAGAGCACGAGGACGCCGGCCGCGCCAGCAGCAGCTCCAACACGAACGGCGCCGTCAAGACGCGCGGTTTCATGCGCGCGATCGGCGGCATGTTCCACCGCCGCAGCGCGCGCGAGTCCGAGTCCCGTGAGTCGCTGGCGCTGTCCAGTCCGGTGAGTCGCTCGGGGTCGCGCCACCAGCACCAGAGCCAGCCACAGCACTCACAGACCACCGCCACCACCCGCAGCTCCGGCTCCGGCTCGGCGCTGCGCGCAATCTCCTCCGAGGAAGCGCGCTCCGGCGGCGGCGGCATTACCAGCAGCTCCCACAGCCACAGCCACAACACGAAGAGCAGCAGCAGCCACAACCCGAAAAGCAAGAGCGTGGTGCGCAACCCGTTCCGCAAGAAGTCGAGCGTGTCGGTCGAGTCCAAGGACTCGGTGGACTCGGTAGACACGGCGCCGTCCGACAGCGACGACGACGGCAACTCGTACCAGTACCAGTTCCTGTTCTACCCGGGGTCGGCCGAGGACAACTCGTTCAAGCCCGAGAAGGTACAGTCGACGGTCGTGGAGATCGACTACAACGCGATCCGCCCGTCGCTCAAGCTGGAGATGCCCGTGTTCTTCTCGCCGCCCAACGAGCAGGCGTCGCTGCGCCGGA
This sequence comes from Globisporangium emineosum, assembly GCA_023334195.1. Classification (NCBI taxonomy): domain Eukaryota; phylum Oomycota; class Peronosporomycetes; order Pythiales; family Pythiaceae; genus Globisporangium; species Globisporangium emineosum. The sequence goes on from JAASGK010000789.1 coordinate 13,655, forward strand.
GCAGCATCCTCACGGACCCGCGCGAATACGAGCTGTAAGGAAACCCCCTCTCGTGCGTGAATTTGCCCCCTATTATTTTGTATCTCTTGTTGGCGGGTGGTGAAAGATCTATCCATCAGCAAGACCCAACCAATCAACAAACAAGCCAACCAAAGAATCAACTCGGTCTAAAATGAACAACGTGTGGCTGTGGTGTGCTTGTCGATGAGCAGCAGACGCAGTAGCCTCAGCAGCGCCGGCCGCAAGAGCGAGATCGAGAGCGAAGCAAGCGTCAAGAGCTCCAGAGGCGACCAGAATGAAGACGCGGAAGAGAAGCAGGCCGCTCCAGTCAGCCAGCCGGAGCCGGAGCATGAGGTTGAGGTCGAAGAGAAGGAACCGACGGTCTGGATGGACGGCGTGGCGTTCTGAGCCATGACGGGAAACAAATCAGCCGCCGTGGTTGCGACGCGAAAGTTTCGCACAGTGGGATGGTGAAGACAGAGGAAGACGACACACAAGACGATGGATGGGAAGGAAGAAGTGAAGAAGGCGATGGCGCACGCAGTGGATAGAGTTATTATGATTTATATTAGCAGTGGAGGAAGAGGGCAAGAGAAAGAAGTTAGTAGCAAAAGCCGTAGAAATAGCAACGAGTGTAGTGGCCGTAGTTTTGTTTTTGAAAAGTTAAGAAGGTTCCAACGCACACTCCCCGTCAAAACAGTCGACAGCCTCATTGGTGCCTGCCCGGCCAAGCACCATGTGTCCCTGCGTCCTACAGTATTATCTGCCGCACGAAGCGATTGCTGCCTGCCTCATTCCATGCCATCACTTGCTCCTGCTGCTTTGCACTCGCGAATGAAAGAGAGAGGTCTGTGGACGGACGCAAAAGCACAAGCAAGCAGCGGCGTTTCATCTGCAAAATCACACAGAACGAGAGAGCGCGGCGGACAGCAACAGTGTACAGCTGCAGGTAGGCAGGGCGAATGGAAACATTGCGGCGACGGCGCAAAATGGCGCACCTCGTCGCCAGTGTGGGGTCGCAATCGCCCATCATCGTCAGACGTCTTTCACTGGATGTTGCCACAGTCTCGATCATAAAATTTAAGGGACCCATCATATCTGAATTGATTTGGAAAAATCGGGAATGAGCTTGCCATCCACTTTTGCGTACAGTTCACTCTGTACTGTATTCGGATGGCAAGTCTCCCATTTGAGTGCAAGGAGTTCCTATTCTAAATCTGCTGACGCATCTATTTATTCAAGATTTAGATTTAGACTCCACGGCGCCAGGTATAAATACGGGAGTCCCAGCAAAGTTGACTGGTTCTCACAGTCATCGCAGGTCCTCAGTATAGCCAAGCGCCTGCCTCACTTCGTGTGTGCCGCTCGCTCTGATGCCTTAGACTTCCTGCACCAGTGTGTAGCTCTTCAATGCCGATCGCGGTGGGCAGCAAACTCAAGCAAGTATCCACCAAAGTAGCGGCTGCCTGGGCCGCCATCCAAGTCGACCGCTACGGCAAGTACTCGGTCGATCGTCTGCACCAGCTGAACGAGTACCAGAGAACAAACTCGCGTCTTCGCTCTTGGGTGGTGGTCGCGCTCACGCCGCTGCCGTGCCTCGCGGTCGTCACTCTGCTGGACACGATCCCCATCAACCCGCCGAGTCTGGGACTCTCGCACAGCCATTCGTTCTGGCTGCGCGCGTTTCTAATGGCGAATGCCATCTACCTCGGGATCATGGTCCAACTGGGGTACCTCGTGCCTCGCCTTTCAGTGTCCAGGTCCCAAATCGTCTGGATTCCAATCGCAGTCTCCGTATCGACCCTCACTGCAACGGTTGTGATGGCGAACCGATTCGGGTATCCGCTACCGTTCATGATTGGCTTCGGTTCCCCAGGGTCGTGTGTGGCCTTTGCCATCTGTCTCTATGTGGTCTGGGGAAAGCTCCTGCGAGAAAACCCAGAGGCACGAGAGGAGCTCGCCAACTACTTCGTACTCGTGATGAAGCAAGCGTCGCTTCCATACGTTTACGCAGCATTCAGCTACGGCTTCAGCAATCTTGCGTCGTCTGGGCAGGTCGCGTTGGCGCTTCTATTGCCGGTGTTGAAGATCGCTGTGAAGAACTGGATCAGTCGAAGTGTCAACAATTTCGAGGACTTCAAACCCGAGCTGATTATTTTCAATGTCGAGATCTTCCACGCGCTCAATGTGGCGTTCTCCATGCAGAACGCGTCATCGAGGAGCACCGCCGCTGTTCTCATGGCACTGGATTGCGCTCACGCGTGCGCGTCACTCCGTGGTCTGAATTCGCTCGCTCGCTCCTGGAGGGCCGACCTACAGCTTCCACGGCACAGTATTCGTGACTCGACAAACACTGGGGGGAGTCACAGAGTTGCTCCGCTCCAAGACCTAGAGAGGTCCCAAAAGCCGCAGCTGCTGCGACTCGTACTGCTGATGCTCGAGACAGACCGAAGTATCCTGCAAAACTCTGCGATTCGTCTCAAGTCGAGCACCGGATCCAATAATCTCAGCACACCTCTTGGTGCCAAGACACTGCCTTGCGCGACCCAAAGTGACCCGGCATTCGAGAAACGCAAGCCGGATACGGAGCC
>JAASGK010000790.1:0-16223 GCA_023334195.1 Globisporangium emineosum
GAAGGGGCAGGACGCCCAGCCGCCTTCGCGGCTGCAGGCGCAGATGGAGATTGGGCCTAATCCTTTGTGTTCACCGTAATGCTTGGGATGGATATTGCTGGTCGTTTAAGCGTTCCTCAATATACCTCATTATCATTATTAGTTCGGCACTTTGGCGTCGGAGCCACATTCGTCTTGGTCAGCAATCCTCTGCGTAGAGCTGCAAATAACCATTGACCCGCGGCTACGTGCAGTCGCGGAACATTGTCTGTGGCTCTGATATATTTGCTCGGTTATGAGTCCAACGGCTCTACCGACAAGCAGGAGCGATGGGGTGGAGTCCGGAGAGCACATCCGGAACATTCAGTTTTATGGCAAGGTGTTCGCGCCGTATAAAGCAGCACTCAAGGCAGCGCTGAAAGTGCGAGGTCTATGGAGTCTCCTGATTGGGGACGAAGAAATCTCCGAGAGCCAACACGATGAAGCAAGCAGGAAGGCGCACCGCAAGTGGTGTAATCACGCAATGGTTTGGACGACCTCCTCACAAGCTCGTTGGGCAACAATTCGCGAGTGCAGCTGAATGAGTGCACGTCCCCGGAGGAGAACTGCCAGCCGCTGCTCCGTGAATTTGAGCAAACACCGTTCGGCAACACTTACACGTTGATGAGCAGCCTCTTCCACGTCGTTCTCAGTCCGAACTAGAGCGTCACTACCTATGCCGATCGTATAACGAGCATTCGCCTACAGCTCCTCGCGATGGGACAGCCTATCACAGATACTTATCTGAATGGGGCGCTGTTTGCCGGCCTCGGCAAGGAACACGACGCTCTGGTTGACTCACTTGCGAGCAACCCGAACCTGAAAGTTTGAGATGTGCTGAACGCGCTGAAAAGCAAGGAAGAACGTGCCATTTTGGGCTATTTTAAGGGCAATAGCCCAAGAAATAGCCCGAAATGCACTGCACCAGACGGGTTATTATTCCCCGTTTGACCAATTGGCCTAACACAGTTCAGCCAATCAGGTGAATCCTTGTGGGTCTATTGGGCTAAAGATTAGTCCGTCAACTTCAATACAAATTCCAAGACAAAAAAATAGATTAGCCCAGAAATTTAGCCCACTGCTAATCATGCTCTAATCAATCGATTTTACTTCAGAATTGTGTAACAGCAATTGAAAGTGTGCATCAAATGCTCTCTTCTGTACTACGAAATACTATTAAATTAATACCACCACACTCTCAGAGAAGGCTCGCCTTCGAAACTCCTGCTGAACCCCTAGTTCGAGCTTCCTTTCGCAGCCTTCCTTCTGCAAATGCATCGGAAGTTTCGCAGCGAAGAAACGGAAATCCGGGAAGCACCACCACATTTGCGCTTCCCCGCACGGTGGTCGAGTTTGTGTCTCGTTCACCGGGTCTTCTGAGGCTTTGAAGCGTCATTTCCCCAATGGAAATGGACGAGAGCGATGCGCACGCTGGTGCTGCTTGACAAGACGATACGACACATTGATTGAGAAAATATATATCCATACAAATACCCGTGTTTGTTTTCCTTGTTGTGTACTGCTTCTGCTGCCTACTCTTCTTCTTCTTCTTGATGCTGACTGAGAGAGAGAGCTGCCGCCTCGGGTCCCCTCCAGCAGCTTGGTGTCTTGTTGTTGGTCTTAAATCTACATGGCAGCGATCGGCTCGTGGTGGTTGCGCATGATCTCGCCCGTGAGCGTCTCATCCACCTGCTCGTTGATGATGCGGCAGACCATCGCGTCGCCGTTGATGTTGCAGAACGTGATCATGCGGTCGAGCACGACGTCGGCGGCGACCAGCAGCGAATAGAGCTCCGGGAGCTCCTGGGCCGGGAACGTGATCTTCCACACGGTCGTGAGCATCACGAGACTGCCCGCTGGCACGGGCGCGGCAGCCAAAGAACCCAGGAACGACGCGAGCACGAGCACACCGATCTGGAACGAGCCGAACTCGCTGTTCAGGCCCGAGCCATCCACGAGGAAGAACACCATCATCGGCAGGTAGATCGCTGTGCCGTTCATGTTGAGCGACGCGCCGATGGACATGACGAAGTACATGACCGAGTTGGACACTTCGCGCGACTGCTCGATACAGCGCATACTCACGGGCAGCGACGCCACGGACGACGAGCAGCCGATCGCGTACACGTACGCCGGGAACATGTGGCGCATGTACGTGAACGGGTTGCTGCGCGTGAACACGGTGAAGATCACAGGCACGATGATCAGCACATGCACGAGCACAGCGCAGATGAACAGGCCGCTCACACTGAGCGTCATGACGATCGGCGACATCTGCACGACGCTCGTGAGATTCGCGCCGAACGACCCGGCGAGCAGCGAGAACACCGCGAAGGGCGTGAAGCGGATGACCCAGTTCGTCATGACCACGAGCGACTCGTTCACCTCGCGCAAGAACTCGAGCAGCGGGTTGAGTTGGATCGGGCCGTGGAAGCTACGCGCGAGCGTGATGCCGCACGGGATCGCGAACGCCACGATACTCAGCAGCGTGTTGTTCACGAACGCCGCCATGATGTTGGCCGGCACAATCATGTGCAGGATCTCGATGAGGTTGTCCGAGACCGAGGCCTTCGAGTCGAGCGACACGGTCGTGCGCACAAGCCCCGAGTTGACGTCGTCCACTGAGAACTGCGACGTCGCGTTCAGCGCCGCCGCCGAGCAGGTCACGAGGCCGGAGCTCAGCATCTCGAGGTACTTTCCGTTACTGCACTGGATGCCGAAGATCGCCTCCTTGCTCGTCGCGTCCGGGGCAGTCTGCTGGTTGTAGACCTCGCGCGCGAGGAAGCCCATCCCGATGCCCTCGCCGATCCCGATGAGCGTCGTGCCCAGGAAGAAGAGCGCAACGCGGATGCCGATGGTCTGCCCCTTTCCGATGTGGATCAAGTCGGCGACCGACACGGCCAGGTTCACAAACACGAGCGGCACGACGATACACTGGATAGCGCGGATGTAGAGGTCACCGGGTGTCTTGATCCAGTCCGTGATGGCTTCCTCCACTTTGTAGTGGTTGAGCACGGTGCCAACAACCAGTCCGAGTACGATACAGAGCAGGATCGCGACCATGTTGACCATCGACGCGGTCGCCTTCTGCTGCTCGGGTGCCACGGCCTGGATGAATTGCTGAGTCACGCCGCCTGTGCCGTTCACGACCGCCATGTGCGGCGTGCGCGCGTCCTGGAAGCCGGTGCCTGGCGACTCGTTGAAGTCGTTGTGTCCGCCGATCGAGCCGCGCGCGCCACCGCCGCCACCCGCGTTCGCATTGGTCGTGAAGTTGGTTCGCAGCACGGCCGTGTGCGGTGGCGGGGCGCGGAAGTTGTTGCGCGGCGCGAGGCGCGTGGCAGACCCTGGTGGGCCGAGCGAGTACGGACTCGGCGCGCTCGGCGCCGACGACTGGCTCGACTGGCCGTCGTCCATGTTGAGGTTGTAGAGGATGAAGCCGCCGCCGTTGCCGTCTTTCTGCATACTGCTTGCTTACTGGGCGCGTCACGTGAGAGCTGCTGCTGTCTGGATGGGAAGAAAGCGCGAGTGAGCGTGTGAGTCTGCTGTTTAATCCGCAGCCAGCGAGCGTGTCGCGAAGAGAGAGAGATAGAGAGACGTCTTCTTCGAAAGAGAGCAATTCGAGCAGTCAGTCAAATCGCGATCCGTCTATCCTGACGAGTGAAGGGAGTGAGGAGCGCTTCTTGCTTCTTGACGACAGGGGCGAGCGCAGTCTCCGCTGAGAAAGAAACGGAGAGCCAACAATAATAGCAGCAGTACTTGGTGGTGGTGCTGCTTGATGCTTGATGCTCATGCGCCATAGAGAGCGGTAACGGACCTGGAGGCATCGAGCCAGCGCTGGTGGAAATTGGACAGAGCCAGGAGCAGGCTTGCTGTTCCGCCCCATTCATACGGGCAAGCTGTTTGCTCAATGAGCATGATGTTATATATGCACTGGACACAGTGGCCTACTGTTAAAGATATTTAAGTTAAATCAGTACGAAATAAACACTTCATGCTAGAAGTAAAACCCACCTACTGATTTTTTATGTTATCCAACAGAGTTTGCATCGGAAAAGTCACTGTGTTTAGACATTGCCTCGAGCATCTTGCCATCTGGTGGGCAACATGTGCTGATGAAGGAAGAGGGGTTGGTTCTGATTTCCCTCTATTTTCTAATAAATATCACAAAATGGTGTTTTCAAAATGAATTGGTTATGTTAAATGATTGTCATACAACATACACCTGTATAAATAAATATCTGACTTCTGATAGAGCAGTTTTTGCTGGTTTGGGTCTTTCTGGGGGACGGGCTTATTTTCTTTTCTGCATGCTCTCTTTTGTACTGTAAGCATCGTGCAAAGTCCGATTTGTTGGTGACACTTTACTGTGAGCACCGTACAACGTGTCGTCGTCGAGACAACAACGATGACTTGCTTGCCAGGGACGCAAATGAAAATGGCAGAAGAGCCTCTTTCTTCATCGACAGGGCTGCAAAGCCTGTTTGTTGATCAGATAGGTGGTGGCTACTTTTTCAACTGCTCTGACGGCTGTAATTCAGCATTCAAATCAATCGAAGGACACAATAGAAGTGGGTCGTCAAATGAGAGGGAACTCTCTCGGGACCCTTTGAGTGGACAGCATCCAGAAAGTTCGTGGTGTTGAACAGATTTTGAGGGTCGTCGAGACTTTTGATGATAGAGACTTCCGTCACTTTCACGGCAATCAGTTATTCCTACTTGTATAAAAGTATTTAGAAAGTGCGCGGATGGATGGATCACTACGTAATACCGGTACCCTCACCAACCCGTTTTGAGCCAGCTCGAGCCCTCACTGCAAAAAAAGCTCAAGAAACCCTTAATAATGTTGGTCCAGTGCGGTAGTGAAGGAACGGAGGGAGTGTAGTCAAGCTGGTACGTTGTGTGAGTGAAGGAAACACTATCCTAATGATTCATTCTCTCCTGACGCTCCGCACCAAACAAAAGAGTTGCGAGTCGTCATCGAATCTGCAGGTCACACCCTCGTTGGGACCAGAAGGCCAGAGCCGTTGAACTTGAATCTCAACGCCCAACGCACGGACGATCGCAAGCAGCCACTCAAGCCACTGCAGATGCTAGGGATCGCACTGACAAGTAGCGTGGGTGTGGAAGCGCACGTGACTGGTCTGGTGTATGAGGCCGGCTTCCTCATTGCCGTTCATAAATACGACCAGGACCTGTCGGCTGCTCGATGTGTTGGAAGAGCACTGATCACGCCTCAACGACCGTCGCGAGCAAGCGTGGTCCTCTCCACTAGTACGCGTTGCTCAGGCTGCTCTCGCTCACCTTTATGCGCGTGATGCTACAGCGCAAAACTGCGCATCTCGGCGCTGCACATGCTCGTTGTTCGTGCTTGGAACTCAATGGCGACAGGTGCAGGGGAATCTCGTGTTCTGGGTCGTCATCTCGCTACAGTCGGTGCTGCTGCACTGTGGAGTTCAAATGGCTGCACGATCCATAATTGCGTCAACTCCTTCATAAAATATGATTTTTAAATATGTTTTTTATAAAAATAATAATCATATTTGTATTTGTTTTTCAGAAGAGTGACTCTTTGTCGCACCTCTTGTTTCACATAGTGCCACTAAAGCGATAGTGACACCACCCCAATTCAACCCGCCCGCCGCTTGCCAGCCCGCCCCCTTCTGGAAACATTGGAGCGCGAGCAAGGAAACAAGAAGACGGAAAGACACGGCGGCGCGCGCGGATCTTCCTCTCACTCCATCCCTCTATCGCTAGCTGTCGGACTAACTACTGCCGAACCAAACGGAGCGTCTGCCATGCACCTTCTCAACCTCACGCTGCAGCCCCCGTCGGGCATCAACCTTGCGGTATACGGCAACTTCACCGGCCCACAGGCGCAAGAGTTCGTCGTCGCGCGCGGCAACGTGCTGCAGCTGCTGCGCCCCGATGAAGCTGGACGACTGGAGACCGTGATCTCGACCGAGGTGTTTGGTGTCATCCGCAGCGTGCACCCGTTCCGCTTGACTGGCGGGACGCACGATTACTTGGTGATTGGCTCGGACTCGGGCAAGATCATCGTCGTCGAAGTGAATGCGACCACGAACCAGTTTGAAGAGCGCCAGAACGAGACCTATGGGAAAACAGGCTGCAGACGCATCACACCCGGACAGTACCTCGCGGTGGATCCGAAAGGACGTGCGATTATGATCGGTGCGATCGAGAAGCAGAAGCTCGTGTACGTGATGAACCGCGACGCGTCCAACCGCCTGACGATCTCGTCGCCGCTTGAAGCGCATCGATCGAACGCGATTCACTTTGGGATTGTTGGAGTTGACGTCGGCTTTGAGAACCCGATTTTCGCGTGTCTAGAGCTGGATTACGCGGAAGCGGACACTGATCCGACTGGAGCTGCGGCGCGGGAAGCTGTGAAGACGGTCGTGTTCTACGAGCTCGACTTGGGGCTCAACCACGTGACGCGGCGATGGAGTGAGCAGGTCGTTCGGAGTGCGAATATGCTCGTTACTGTGCCAGGTGGAAGCGACGGACCTGGTGGTGTGCTGGTGCTCGGCGAAAATACGATCCAGTACAAGAACGAGAACCACCCGGAGCTGACATGCGTGATCCCGCGACGCGAAGGTGAGAGTCGTGACATCATGATTGTGTCTGCGGCGACCCACAAGCAGCGCGATTTGTTCTTCGTGCTGTTGCAGTCCGAGCTTGGAGACCTGTACAAGATTTCGCTGGATTATTCGGGCAACATCGTGCAAGAGATCAAGGTGCAGTTCTTCGATACCGTGCCAGTGGCATCGTCGATGTGCATCACGAAGACCGGTCTGCTCTTTTGCGCGTCCGAGTTCTCCAACCACTATTTATTCCAGTTTTTGAGCATCGGTGAGGGTGACAACACGGCGCAATCATCAAGCTTGTTCATGGATACCTCGGAGTACCCGACGTTCCCATTGCGCAAGCTGACGAATTTGGCGATGGCGAGTACGTTGCCGAGCTTGAGTCCAGTGACCCAGCTGCTGGTGGACGACCTCGCGAATGAGCAGACCCCTCAGATCTATGCGCTTTGCGGTCCAAACAACCGCTCTTCACTGCGAGTATTGCGTCACGGTTTGCCGTTGACTGAAATGGCGGCGAGTCCTCTTCCTGGTGTTGCGAAGGCTGTCTGGTGCCTGAAAGAATCCTACGGCAACCAACACGACAAATACATTGTAGTTAGTTTTGAAGATGCGACGCTCGTGCTGGAGGTTGGCGAGACCGTCGAAGAAGTCACGGAGTCCGGTTTCCTTCGTGACCACGGATCGCTTCTAGTGACGCTGTTGGAAGATGATTCGATGCTTCAAGTCCACCAGGGCGGTATTCGTCACGTGCGCAAGTTCCAGCCAGTTACTGAGTGGAAAGCACCAGGTAAAAAGGTCATCGAAAAGTGCGCGGCAAATTCCAGACAGGTGGTGATTTCGCTCGCAGGCGGTGAGGTGATTTACTTTGAGCTCAGCCCATCGGGCGATTTGGCTGAAAAGGGCAAGTTGGATCTGGGCTTCGAAGTGTGCAGTTTGGATGTCGGCGAAGTTCCAGAAGGGCGTCAGCGTTTCCAGTTTCTCGCGGTCGGAAGTTGGGACAACTCGGTGCGCATCCTGTCTCTTGATCCAAACGATCTCTTCCGTCAAAAGTCGACTTTGGCGTTGACGTCGCCTCCACACACGCTGTGTCTGGCGCACTTGCAAAGTGAAGCCTCGACAGCGGACTCTGAAAAATCATCCCAGTCTCTGTATTTGAGCATCGGTCTCGACAACGGTGTGCTGCAGCAATCCAGAATCGACCCAATCACAGCCAACTTGACGGACTCGCGATCGCGTTTCCTCGGAGCGAAGCCTGTGAAGCTTTTCCGTGTGACAGTCGAAGGCAAGCGTGCAGTGCTAGCGCTCTCCAGTCGCTCGTGGCTATCGTACTTTCATCAAACGCGACGACACTTGACTCCGCTCTCATGTGAGTATCTGTCGTACGCAAGCTCGTTCAACTCGGAGCAAGTCCCTGGCGGTATTGTTGCGTTGGCTGGTGAAGGTATGAAGATTTTCACGCTGGAGCAGCTCGGCGATACGTTCAATCAGCAGAAAGTCAATTTGCGTTACACCCCTCGCAGAGCGGTTGTACATGGCCCTTCTCGCCGACTAGTTATCATTGAAAGTGATCACAATGAGTTCGGCGCCGCGTACAAGAGACAACACGGCATTCCGATCCCCGATGTGAAAAATCCACCTATGGACGACGAAGAAGATGAAGACGACGAAGCAGGCGATGCCTTGCTGATTCCGCGTGGTCCGATGCCAGCAGAGAAGAGCAAATGGGCATCTTGTGTTCGTATTTTCGACCCAGTGGCGAACCACACTGTAGTATGCGAAGAGTTGGATGAAGACGAACGAGCCCGGAGCATTGCCACCTGTGTCTTCCACGACCGAGGTGGTGAAGTGTTTGTTATTGTCGGCACCGTGAAGAAGATGCAGTTGCATCCGCAAAAAGCGCTCGCTGGAGGATTTCTGCGTGTATACCGTGTCGTGGAAGGAATGCAGCTGGTACTTGTGCACACGACAGAGATTGACGATGTTCCGCACGCGATGTGCGAGTTTCAAGGTCGACTCCTTGTGTCGGTCGGCAAAGCGCTTCGTATTTACGATTTGGGAAAGAAGAAGATGCTTCGCAAGTGCGAGAACCGCAACTTTCCATCAATCCTCGTCGACCTCAAGGCAGCTGGTGACCGCGTGTATGCGTCTGACATGCACGAGTCGTTCCACCTTGTCAAGTATAAGAAGGACGAGAACCAGCTGATTGTGTTTGCGGACGATTGTGTGCCCCGATTCGTGACGAGTAGCGTGCTGTTGGACTACGATACACTGGCTGGCGGCGACAAGTTTGGCAACGTGTTTGTGTCAAGATTGCCGTCGGAAGTGTCGGACGAGATCGACAACCCAACTGGAAACCGAATTCTGTGGGACTCTGGACTTCTCAACGGTGCGCCAAACAAGCTGGAGCAGGTACGGCTTGACCTGATTTAGTTTACGTGCTGTGGGTAGAACTTGTTATTGACTTGTGCTCGTCTACTTCTAGGTGGCACAATTTCACGTTGGTGAAGTTGTGACGTCGATGGCTCGAGGAAGCCTTGTCCCTGGCGGCATGGAAGCTGTCATTTACGCGACAATCATGGGTCGCATCGGCGCGCTCGTACCATTCACTTCGCGCGAAGACGTGGACTTTTACACGCACTTGGAGATGTACATGCGCCAAGAGAAGCCGCCACTCTGCGGTCGCGACCACCTGTCATACCGATCCTACTTTATTCCCGTGAAGAACGTCACGGACGGAGACTTGTGTGAGCAGTTTGTGTCGCTTAGCCCCGAGAAGCAGAAGAGCGTCGCCGAAGACCTCGACCGTACTCCGTCTGAAGTGCTGAAGAAGCTGGAAGACATGCGCAACCGACTGTTGTAGAAATGCGTCTTTCAATACCCACAGATGAGATGCCGTACACCAAGACCGCGTAGAAGAATTGTGGCTGTGGCAGACAGCATGCATGGCGAGAATCAATCAAGACAAGCAACAAGACAGACAAAGCAAAAAAAATCTCTATTATACTACCAAAAACAAACAAAATGGACCAAACGGATGAGCCACCGTTCATGACGCGGATGCTGCGGTAACACTCGGTGGGAAGCGCATCTTTGCGTGAGCAGCGCCGTCGTCATCGGTGGGGAACAGAATGGCTTTGACTTCGCGGAAGATTTGCTGCAGCACCGCGACACGAGGCCGAAACGTCTGCAAAATGAACACACAGAACCCCAGAGAAGCAACATTCAATACCATAAATACACCAACAAAGCAACCACAACCCGTCCTCTCATTTTTCAATTCTATTGTCCGTACCTCGTAGGCGAGCACCATGGTGTCCTGGCCCTGGATCATGAACGCGATGTAGTACACCACGTCGTTGAGCGTGATGGCTTCGTTCACAATGACAGCGCAGATGTCACACTGGTCGATGAACTATAGAGGCCGCACACCACAGAGAAGTACACTCTCAGTAGCCGTGTTAAGCGATAGACAAACATACGCTGGCTGCATCACTCACCTTGACTGACTTGGAGCCATTACGCCGCTTCTTGATGAGCTTCACACCCAACGACGGCACCACCAGCAGGGATTCTGCACCATCACAACAATCCATTAATAACCCACCAGTAGCAGCATGTCGACCCCTTCGTAGCTTCGTCAATGTAATACAAGACGAGTCCAATATACAGCGCCAACCTTCAATGATAGCTGACGCATCGGATCTGTACACGAGCAGCGCCAGGAGAGCTGCAAGCGCGCTGGCGTGGAGCGCGTAGTGCCACTGCCACGCGTGCCATGTGGTCACACTCAACGCGCTTACGCCCACAAAGGCCATGCAGAGTCTCGACAATCTTCTCTTGTTCGCGTCGCTGGGCCGGTGCAGCGCGTACTCGACCGTCTGGTCCCCATACACCTGCACACGCAGGTCGACGCGACGCCAAGCCATGTCGTTCGCTTCTGGGCTTCAAACGTGGTGCATCCAATTTTCACAAGAAATAAATAAGGTGGTACACACGATTTTATTGCCACATGTTATGTGACGAACACTAAAAAAGGTAACAACACTTGACGCCTTTATTGCACCACCATGCAAATTGGCGGACTGCAAAATGCCCACCAAGCGCAAGGCAGAGCGCGTTCTGGAGAAGAAGCAGCAGCATCCGCTGAACGAGCACGAGCTCGACCTGTTCTTCACCACTGTGCACGCGGATGCAGAGCAGCTCATCGCAGCTGACGCGGGGGCGCGCACGCTTCGAATCGCATCGCTAGTGGCCCCAGATTCGCTCGGCTTCCAGCAACAACTACGATCCGCTGAGCCAGCACCAGGAGCTACGGATGGCGCTGATACTGTCAATGGTGGTGATAATGAAGCGACGAACGCTGGCGCTGACGACCAGCAAGAAGTAGCACCAGTAAGCAGTGATGGGCTTCCACAGAAGAACGAGTTCCTACCGGGCATGGTGCTGCTGCGAAACTTCCTGACGCCCTCGGAGCAGCAGCAGCTCGTGAACGATGCCCAAAAGCTCGGACTGAGCACGGGCGGGTTCTACAAACCGACCTACGCGAGCGGCGCAAAGTGCCGTTTGCACCAGATGTGCCTGGGCAAACACTGGAACGTCCTCAAGGAGCAGTACGAGCAAACGCGCTCGAACTTTGACAACGCACAAGTGCCGCCACTCCCCGATCTCTGGCGCCAGCTCGCAGTCAAGAGTCTGGACGCCGCACGTGCATTGGATCCTCGAGTCATGGGCGACTGCAAGAGCATGGTTCCTGATATCTGCGTCGTCAACTATTACAAGAAAGCGGGACGCAATGGGATGCACGTCGACAAGGACGAGAGCGAAGAAGCGATGAAATTGGGCTCGCCCGTGATCTCGTTCTCGATCGGCTGCGCGGCAGAGTTCGCGTTCATCGACCACTACCCCGTCGGCTACGAGGCCGTGCCGGTCGTGCGGCTTGAGACCGGCGACGTGCTGGTGTTTGGCGGGCCATCCAGGAAGCTCGTGCATGCGCTCACGCGCGTGTACCCCAACACGCAACCGTCGTGGCTTCGCATGCGTTCTGGACGGCTGAACTTCACGTTCCGCGAATTTAAACCAAGCTAGGCTATATGCACAGGGTTAGGTATGTATGCCTTCATAGAAAAACAGTTGAGGAAACAGTTGATGAATTTTGTATTGGAATGTCGAGTTTGCGTTGTTAAAATTGGCTTTGGCGGTTGCATCTTGTGGCGACGTTTGGTCAAAGAAATGGAGCCATTTCAACTTGTACTTAAACGAATCGAAGCCGTTGCGTAACGGACGAAGCATAGTGAAGCCAAGTCAAAACTGCAAAAAAATATCCTGTGCACACATCCGCCCTTTCCCACAAGCGCACCCTTTCAAAGTACAACCGCTTCCCATGTTGAAGGTGAGTTCGCATCTTTCTATTTTTCTATGGATTTCATTATACTCACGTCCATAGTTTCTAAAAAATCTACCAATTTCTGCAACATTCTGGGCGGACGCGGGGTCGGAGCACTCCCATTCGCAAAACCCACCAAAAGCCTTTTGCTTTGGTCCCACTGCCCGTGTTGAAGACGCTCATTCCGCAATTCGCCGCCAAGCCCTCAAGCCTCCGCAGCAGCAGTCAGCCACCCGAGAGAGTCCGTCGCGTCCGAGAGTAAGCTTCATCATCCAGCTTCCTCCCGTTCCGTCCTTCTTCTCTTCCTCCTCTTCGAGCAGCAGCCACATTCGCAACCTCCACCACCATGCGTGAAGTGATCTCCGTGCACTTGGGTCAGGGCGGCATCCAGACCGGCAACGCCTGCTGGGAGCTCTACTGCCTCGAGCACGGCATCCAGCCGGATGGTCAGATGCCGAGCGACAAAACGATCGGTGGCGGAGACGATGCGTTCAACACGTTCTTCTCCGAAACTGGTGCTGGCAAGCACGTACCTCGCGCAGTGCTCGTCGATCTTGAGCCGAGTGTGTGTGACGAAGTGCGCACAGGCACGTACCGCCAGCTCTACCACCCGGAGCAGATCATCTCTGGCAAGGAAGACGCGGCGAACAACTATGCGCGCGGTCACTACACGATCGGCAAGGAAATTGTCGACCTGGTGCTCGATCGCATCCGTAAGCTCGCGGATAACTGCACGGGTCTCCAGGGTTTCCTCGTGTTCAACGCTGTCGGTGGTGGCACTGGCTCAGGCCTCGGCGCGCTCCTGCTTGAGCGTCTGTCGGTCGACTACGGCCGCAAGAGTAAGCTCGGCTTCACGATCTACCCGTCGCCTCAGGTGTCGACTGCCGTGGTCGAGCCGTACAACTCGGTGCTCTCGACTCACTCGTTACTCGAGCACACGGATGTCGCGGTGATGCTCGACAACGAAGCGATCTACGATATCTGTCGCCGCTCGCTCGATATTGAGCGTCCGACGTACACGAACCTGAACCGCTTGATCGCGCAGGTCATTTCGTCGCTGACCGCGTCGCTGCGCTTCGATGGTGCGCTCAACGTCGATGTAACGGAATTCCAGACCAACTTGGTGCCGTACCCGCGTATCCACTTCATGCTCAGCTCGTACGCACCCGTTATCTCGGCCGAGAAGGCGTACCACGAGCAGCTCTCGGTCGCGGAGATCACGAACTCGGCCTTCGAGCCGGCGTCGATGATGGCCAAGTGCGACCCGCGCCACGGCAAGTACATGGCGGCGTGCCTCATGTACCGTGGTGACGTCGTGCCAAAGGACGTGAACGCTGCGGTGGCCACGATCAAGACCAAGCGCACAATTCAGTTCGTCGACTGGTGTCCAACGGGTTTCAAGTGCGGCATCAACTACCAGCCACCAACGGTCGTGCCGGGCGGTGACTTGGCGCGCGTGCAGCGTGCGGTGTGCATGATCTCTAACACGTCGGCAATCGCCGAGGTATTCTCGCGCATCGATCACAAGTTCGACTTGATGTACGCCAAGCGTGCGTTCGTGCACTGGTACGTCGGTGAAGGTATGGAGGAAGGAGAGTTCTCGGAAGCGCGTGAAGATCTTGCGGCGCTCGAGAAGGACTACGAAGAAGTGAGCGCGGAGACCGCCGAGGGCGAGGGCGAGGAGGAGGAGTTTGGCGAAGAGTACTAGTTTCGCTTCTGGGCTCTCTTCGCCAGGATGATGATTTGACTCTTCCCCTGTCTTTTTCATAAGTTCATCGCCTGTGTGATGGGATGAGAGGATCAGTCAGTAGTCAACAGTTTGTTATAATGGCTTTGGCGAGCTGAGTTAGGAGCTCACTGATCCAGCTTCCATACAACTTCTGGCCGATGATCATATCAATACAACAACAAACAATGAACCATTTCAGTGTTCTACCATTTTCATCTCCATTCCTCCTTGCAACTTCAAAATCCCCGAGAGTCGAAGTGTCGAATGTTCTTGGGGTAACTTCACGACGTTCCAAGAACGTGGAAGATAGATGTCACCTTTATATGACTCAAGAACTCAAACACGATGGGACGCGCTTAGTTGACATGGGAAACCCAAAGCCAAGCTCAGTTGAAGTCACAACAAACAGCAACATTGAGTTCTAGGCAGAGACAAAGTAGGTCGATCGACAGAGCGAGCAACCATCTCGCACCGTTAATGAATATCGCGACGAAATTTTTTTGGGTGAAAAAAAAGCGCTGGTCTTTCTGTTGTTTCTCTTGTTATCATTATTTTTCTTCTGTGTGTATATGCTCTCCCCCCTGCGTTGCTTCGACTCATTGGTCTGTGCGCAGGTGGGTTGCCAAGGGAG
Source organism: Globisporangium emineosum (assembly GCA_023334195.1). Taxonomy (NCBI): domain Eukaryota; phylum Oomycota; class Peronosporomycetes; order Pythiales; family Pythiaceae; genus Globisporangium; species Globisporangium emineosum. The sequence goes on from JAASGK010000790.1 coordinate 14,367, forward strand.
TATCTGAAACGATCTTTCTTCTGTTGGGGTCATGCAGCGCGTCGTTCTTGCTTCCATCTGCACGTGCGCTCCTCAGCAGCAGCGTCCGTCCTTTCACATTTACGAGAACTCCAACACGCGCACGCCATTTGCGTCCACGATCTGCACGAAACAAAGAGCACGCGTCAGAGCCAAAGATCCGGATGCTTTCAGCACAAGCAAGCACAAAAGCAGCATTGTAGGCTGACGTTACCTTGTAGAGCCACTTGCCGTTGCGAATGAGGAAACGTTGCTCTAATTCGCTGCGGCACTTCTTCAAAATGCTGTGGGCTTCGTCAACTGTGAGGTCAGGCTGCAATTCAATCACACACACCATATCCGGCAAACCAGTCAGTCACCCACATACAAACAGCCAAAATGCTTGATATCCAAAGCCAAGCTCTCAAACGTACTCTCCATTCTCGGTCAAAGATCGACAGGCAGAAGTTGGCGCCGTAGCCGTGGGCACCAAAGTTCACCTTCGCGAGCGTGCCCAGGTAGTCGATCCAGTGCAGCGATGGCACGACGGTCGTGGCCTCCGGGGCCTTCTCTTCATCGACCGCGCCGATCAGTAAGTTCACCTGATACGGCGACTTGCGCAGGAAGCGCGCCAGCTCGCCGCGCACGTAGTTTGCGGTCGCAGGGCCATTCAGCGATACGCCGTTGCGCAGCTCGTACAGCTTCATGTTCTTCTGCACATACTCGCTGAAGCCCACACGGTCGGCTTGCGGACCAGAGCCCACCATCACCTTGTGCGCATCCAAGTTCACCGACTACAGTTCATACAACAACACGCAACACGCATAATGATTAGGCACCAACACATCCACAGCATAGACCGCTCCCATACAAGCAGGAGCAGCACTGGTTGCGCCAAGCGAAAAGCTCCATCTCTTCGCAAGCGAGATCTTTCGCGCTTGACTTGCTTGCTTCCGCCGGCAGCAGCAGCTTAGTCGCTAGAAGAGCAATACTAGCAGCACAGCACGCACCTTGTCTTCGTCGTCCTTGTAGACGAGGATGGAGCGCACCACCTTGGCGTCCGCCACGACGATCACGAAATCCTTGCCGACGATGCCGAAGATCGAGTCCATTGCTGCTGCTTGCTTGTGCTTCTTCGCTGCGAAATGCCTGTTGTGACTGTGGGGCGATTGAAATCTTTCTTGGGGAAACCTGCTCCCCCCTTTTTTCTCTTTTGAAGCAAGATTTTACCCATTATTAACCAATCAGACACGTTAAAATTGAATTGCATGCTGTTTACTGGATACAATTAATAATACTGTTGCATGATTCGTGGATAAACAGTGATCACAGTGGTTGTTGGAGTGACGGTCGGTTTTTGACCGGAATGCATTATTCGATATAGGCATATATATATGCGGTGCATACAAAGAGGGCGATGCGTGTCAATTGCTTCCGGAGCCGCTGGCAATGATGGAGCGTGTATGTAGCCACTTGAACTGGAACGTAAAGTCCATTCCGGAGTGCAGCAGCAGCGTCTGCAGCGAGATGACCACCCAGAACACGAGCTTCGACTGCACTTGCTGCCACTGAGCCTGAAGCACGAACGCGAGCTGGTGCAACGCCAAGATGCGCAGTTCGCGCTGCAGCATGTAACACTTAGCAGATGATACCCAGACGTGGACGGGCTGGAGCGAGGAGGACGGAAGTTCGACGAGAGTATTTGTCGAACTTGGAGTGATGGTCGAAGTGGAGGGTGTTGGTGGAGGAGAGAGTGGAGGTCGAGGCGGAGAGTGTTCGTTGGAGGTGGTGGTTGTTGGGTTGGATGCAAAAAGCAAAGTGAGAGATTGGATTTGTTTGTTATTCGCGAGGGGGAAAAGC